>JASVEL010009359.1:0-22061 GCA_032618575.1 Nicotiana noctiflora
ATCATGATAACTTAAATGTCTATTTTTTAAAGTGATTCAAAGCTTAATCATAACTACACCATGGATTCCCCTATGACTTGGCACCTTACAGCGTTATCAATCAGGTTATGCTAGACTAACGTTTTTCATCGTTTAAACTTACTTATGCTAAAATGCAGATCCATATCATATGAGTGACTACGTGATTGTGACTTATGAGATTACTTGTGATGAACCAGTTAACGATTTAATCCATGATTAGCTAACTTATGTTTTAATGTTTTTACCTAATTAATACTAAGTGATATCTTACTATTACTACTATACTACTATTATATTACTGCTATTACAATGTTTGTTTAGTCTTTCTTAGCTACTACATAAACACTATAATTCTAAGCTAACAACAATATCGAAATACTTGATACATGGCAGTATATATAAAAATTAGATTGAAATCTTCATTGTTATTGCATCCAAATCACAGTACATCTTTAGTTTGTAGAGAAGTGTACCTGAATCACAAAGAAAACCCAATGAGTCTAAGGGGATCAAGTAAGTGAAGCAGCAATGGACTCAAGCAAAGTAATGCAACAGTGAGATGAATGCTAGACCAACACAGCAACACAACAACAGCAAATAGATCTCCAGACGATTAGAGCAAAGACCCAGAACCAGAAGAAGCTAATCCAAATACTCGTTCCAAAAATATCAGAAGAACACTATTATTATATTGCTATTTCCCTCTTAAAACTCTGTATTTAATCAGGCTAGATATATTTCAGAATTGCTAAAATTTTCTCAGCCCTTTTCTAGAGGTATTTATAGTTGAGGTAAGGGCTGATGACTTGGGGGAAAAGTTTGGGATTTAATCCCACTTCTCCCCTCTTAAAATGACTAAACTTACACTTTAACCCCAATTTCAGTTACCAGATATCCTTCCAGCATGTGCTGGAAGGTTCTAAAGATTCTTTTTAGGAGTTCTTTACCAATATGACCTTAGGGGTTTGAGATTTTTACAGATTTCCTATTTTAAGGAGACCATTATACCCTTAAATCTCTGCAAAATTGCAGAAATCAGGGGTACAAAGGACTCCCTTACCCTCTTAGGTTCTAACTATTTACCATTTCACCTTCTTAATTCCCAATTGTGCCCCTAAGGGCACTGCTGATTTACTAGACCTACCTAGGTCAAGTTTCAGCTTCTTTTGTACTTATTTAACTAATAACCAGCCCTTGCATTGGTATTTAAGGGCTGACCAGTTATAATATAAGGAACTATTTCAAACTTAGCCAACTTTTAATTAGTTCCAGTTAGTTGAGACTAAGTTATTACAATTTTAAGCTAATTGCAGGCATAGCCTACTTTGTTATTAAAAGTAACTCTTTAAAATCTAGTCAGTCTCAAGTTGAGACTTAGCTTTGGCTATTAAAGCCAATCACTAAACATTTGGGCCCAAAACCATTTGCAGGTTTGGCCATTTTTATGTTCAGGGCTCTAAAGAGAGCCTGGGCTAGTCTGCATTTGCAGACATAGCCCCTTTTGCACAACCAGCCACTTAAAAAGTGGACTGTGTGTTAGGGCTTTATAAAATAGGTCAACCCTTTGCAGGGTTGGCCATTCTTAAGCCAATTATTTAACTGATTGCCTATTCTTATGAATTTCAGTTTTATCCTATTTAAAGACTAACCATTTTCATGAAACCCTAGCACTAACAGCTATAACCAATTCTCCTAAGGTTGATGAATGTTAATCACATAATCATACCAACAAGAACTACTGAAAACTTAGTTATTTCAACATGCTTTTTGTACACAGAGCCACATAAACTGAACAAATGCATCAATCATTCAGAACTCAGAAAGGGCAATTTGATATGGTTGAATTCTGGTTAATCAATTAATTCTATCCAATTCATGCAACAAAATGTCAAACTCATGTCAATTTAGCCTTAGTTGGCACTAGTTCAGGTCAAATGACAATTGAAAATCCCCAAAATCCTTAAGACTAATTATCATAGACATGCACAGAACTAAGCTATCACAAACAGTCAGCAATAGATGAAGCATGATTCAATTAAGTCCAGAGACCACACAATAGTATAGACATGTTAACTAAGATCTCTTTTCAAGCATTAATCCTAGCCTTATGTATGCATATGATAGGTCAAAATGAAGATGAAGAATAGAAGAATCATTCAAACTAATGAGAGTTGACAAAGGTGAACTTAACACAGAATGAGAGTCCAAAAACATAGGCATGCGGAGAAGACATCCAAAACTAACAAGATGAAGAAGCCTACTATAAACAGAGGATGAAGAAGAAGAAAAATTTCAAGTTCAAATCTTCAAAATAGAGAATCAAAACCAAAATCGAGACAAACATAGTATAAGATATGAACAACAATGACTAGGCGACTTAAACATGTAAAGAATCACGGAGAGAGGAACAGACATGCTGTCGAAGACTAACAAATCAGAAATCACAACATCAAAAGGTGAAGAAGCACAAGATGAAAGATAGATCTTTTACTCAGAGAAATAGACAAACAAGAGAACAAATATGAAGATGAACGAAGCGAAAAGAAAACCTAGCTCTGACTTAGGTCTTTCAGACCAAGGCAACAAGAACAGTCAAAGATGAATCACGAAACCCTAATACTAAATAAATCTTTCGAATCAGAGAACCAAAGCAGAGAAAATAACATAGGACAATATCACAGAAGAAAGATATGAACAATAAACAAGTTAGAAAGAACCCCAGCAACAACGGATGGATCACATGATTTCAAGATAGAAAAACAGACAGAAGCATCAAAACAAAAACAATGAAACAGAAAGAAAACATGCATGTAAGCAGATAAACGGAAATAGATAAAGCACAAAAGGGGCGAGGGTACTTAGCTTAGCGGGGCCTGTCCCCCGAGCTTTCCCCTTTTCCTCTTCTATTTCACTCTCAATCGACTTCTTTCAGGACCTCTTATTCCCTTTTTTTTTCGTTTCTGACTCTTGCTTGGACTTCAAGACGAAGTCTTTTGAGATTTTAGTTAACAGAGGGGTGTTTGAAGATGGCAAAGGTAAAGTCTTTGAACAGGTTCGGGTTTGGGAGTCGCCGGAGTTAGGTTTCCGGCGACCTTCTCTTGGATATTCGAGACGCTCCAGGCCGATTCGACGGTGGTGACTTATATGGTTGGGTAGATCGTGGGACGGGGTTTCGAACGGCATTGGTTTGGAAGGGATCTTCGTTGTTTGGTGGTCACCGGCGAAGATTCCGGTGACCGGGATTTCTGGAGAAGGGTAGGTTTCTGGGTTTTGGGTGTGTTATGAGGTGAAGAAAAAGGAGAAGGAGAGAGGAGGGGTAAAGGAGAGCCGGCGACCACCGTAAGGAGTGGTGGCCGCCATGGCCGTTTAAGATTCTCCGGATGAAGACGATGATGATGAAGATGAAGAGAGGGGAGGAAGGGCGGCCGTCTCTAGGGTTTGGAAGAAAGTGGCGAATTTGTTCAGACAAAGGGTTTATATAGCCCATGAGTCCGAGGTGATCTGGACCGTCTATCTTATGGAGATCAACGGCTCTTAACAGAGTTACTTATACGACGTCGTTTTGAGCCTTAATGAAGCCAGGCCTTAGACCCTTAGATTAAATCAAACGGACGGCTCAGATCGAGCCTCACATAATTCATTAATTAATTAACTCCAACAATTATCTCAGCCGTTGGATGTGAGGACGTGAACGGCTGAGATCACTTCACCATAATCTCTGGACCAGATCACCTTTGGGCCAAAACGTTGGGCCAGTGACTTGGATTGCAATTGGCCCAAGTTTATTATATCCAAAAAATATTTTTGCATTTTCTGATTTTAATGATTTTTATGTATTTTCTTTTATACCTTTTTTTTTCTTTTTCTTTTTATAAAAAAAATTATAAAGCCTAATTTCCTACTTATGCTAATTATCTAATATTTTTTGCAATTTTCTACTATTTTTCCTAATTTCTACTACTTAAACTATTTTTTAGTTTTACTTAAAATCTAACTAATTAAACTACCAAATTAATTACCTAGCCTATTTTTTTGATTTTTTCCAATTTCTAATTATTCAAATACACAAAGTATAGCTAATTTCAAACAAAGCAAGTAACTGCATTCAAAAACATATGTATTTTAATTTTGGAATTATTTGCCCGGTGCAAAAATCATGTGCTCACAAACAGTATTTTTGTCACAAAATTGCTGGGTGATTGCAGTGATTTCAGGCTTGGCATCCTCAATCCAGGCTTCATCACCAACTCCTTCACTACTTTTACCATCTTGTATAGAATCCTTCACAACACCCTCCATAATATCAACAGTTTGCTCTAGACTTACCTCATTGTTAATATTTTTCTTTGCAACTTCTTCAATGCCAATCTTTTTCTCCATAACTTCCTCGCTACCAAAGTTATTCTCTGAAACTTCTTATCATGATGATCGCCATCTGTTGGATTACCCTGTTCAGAAGAAATATACAACACATTGTAAAAGTATAGTAAAAGGTAAAAATAATAAATAAATATAGTCATGAGAATACCTTTGAAGCATCGCGTTCATTTAAAGCTTTAAAAACCTTTTCGAATGAAGAAATTATTAAGTTCTCCGAAGATGAAACCTTGTCGTTTACCTATAAAATGAAAAGTGAAACCGAATATTACGTAAGTTGTTAGAAGTAAATAAAGACAAAATAGAACTGTACCTTCTTAATTTCACATCTCAGAAGTTTCAGCTATATCTCGCTGGAATTCAAGTTAGTAGGTTGTGGATCCGGATTCTCATTGTTGATAGATTCTGATTGCGACTTATTTTTTGAGTGCTTCTTAGCATTTGTTTTAACTTCAGCCACAACTCCAAATTCAATATGAATTTCATTTTTTTCTTCACAAACCGAAACAAAGTCATGCAATTGAAACCTTGTTTGTTCATAACTTGTTGGGGAAATGTTACCAAATATCAACTACAAATAAATAAATAAAAGTTAGCAATAAGGATTTATTTTAAAAAAAGACAACTTATGTATGAGAAGTGTATCAGAATGCATAGTTAATGTATTATAAATATATCAGAAATGTATCATAAATGTTTCAAAAATGTATAAGAAATGTATCAGAAATGTATAATTTATGTATCAGAATAGTATATTGTTTACCTGATCTTGACTTAAAATAAAAAACTCTTTCCTCAAACTCTTAAACGTAACCTTCTTCTTTAATAGCAAGTTAAGTATGCGTGTCACAAGCTCTCCAATCCGGTAAGTGAGATTTTTGTGACTGTATGGGCATCATTCATAAAACCAACACTGGATGCCAAAGGCAAACCACCATAACGGTACATCTCTCTCCTAAAACCCACTTTTTCCCAAGGTAAAGTCTCAAAATTACCAGATTCAACCAACAGAAAAATATTCTTTGTAATCAAATCATCACTCGTACTAGAAAAAAGAAAAGTGTGAATGAAATACAATACTGCAATCTTTAATGTATCCTCATCAGATTTCCACATCTTTTGAAAGAAATATTCAGTTAACAATTTCTTAGATACTTTCGACATGCTTGGAAAGTACAATTCCATTAACCGACTCAAATGCACAGATTCATAATCCTTATTGGGATCACAATTACAATTCAAACCTATGATAATACAAAATGCTGCAGGTCCAAAGTGAAACTTGGCGCTATTCACTTTAATCGATAGCTCATTATCTTTAGGTGATACTATTTCCCTAAGCATTAGTGAATGGATAAGTTGGTTCTGTGTAAAAAATCCGGGCAAGTCCACAAAATAACCAAAACATGTTCTTCTAAACATCTCAATCTGCTGATCATCCAAATTATCTTTCAAATGTTTCACTATAGTGCAGTTTGTATGCACACTAATACAGGTACAATAATGATTACCCAAAGGAATATAGTAATCCCAAAGCTGCAAACAACACAAAAATATAAATATATATATATAAGCTTCATAACAATCACAATTACGCACTTTAAACATTACTTATACAATATGTGGATAGATGATACACTTTATATACAAAAGTTGCACATTACTTATATACAATAGTTGCACACTATTTATTGACTTGATACACATTATACAATATGAAAAAAATAATACATTTTATATACAAATCTGGAACATAACTGCTATATTGGTTATCTCAAATTTTGATATATTAAAATAAATTAACCACACACAAGTCAAAGTTATATCATTAGAAAATACCTTCAAATCAGATGAACTTAGACCTTTTTGACCAACATGAACTTTTCTCTTTTTTGATGGAACATCATCCCCATCACTTTTAGCCTTCCTTTTAGAACCTTTACCCTTATCCTTCACAATATTCCTTTTCTCTATTTTAATCTTTCTTTTTGAACTTGTGCCTTTTTCAACAACTACATGTCGAACAATGTGTGACCTCGTTACTCTATCGCTGGGAGTCGCGCTATGAGAACGAGTCCTTCTATCAATATGGGTTGTTTGCTTACCTTCACTAGGGGTATTTTGCATTGATTCAACAGATTTATGAGTTGCATGCCCCGAATCGCACCCAAATTTTGGTAAATCTTCAAAACCGTCATCATCATATCTAATAAAATTAGGGTCATATTTCACCAATTGACCGACTAATTTCAGAGAATTTGGAGATGCCTTCATCTTCCTTCTTTTCTTCTTCACCAAAGACTTCTTTTCCTCCATTATAGAGACGAATATGAAAAAATAATTGGAAAACCTAGAGTCGACTATGAAGAAATATCGGAAAACCAACTGAAATTTTGAGATAAATTGAAACTAGGAGTAAAAATGCAGAAGGTGTGTTTGAGAAGAAACGTGTTTTGCTCGAGTCGGGTTAACGTAGCGAGTTAAAAGGCGCGGGCGTTTTATGAATTATGGGCTAGTAGATGTAATACGTTTGGGTCGGAGGGGCATTTCGGGTCCAAGTGATAAAACTTTGGGCTATTATAATTTTGAAGGGCTAGGCAGCGTAGTTTTCTCTACTAGTTATGGGTTTAATTGAACCCATACCTTTTAACACGGAGCAAAAATTTATTAATATTACAAAAATAGTAGATATGAACCATTAACTTCAAAAATGTAACAGGTTCAATTCTAAAAATCTTATAACTTGAACTCACAGAGTTTAAATCCTGAATCCGTATCGATTATTTAAACCTTATAAAGTATCAACGTACGAACGTAACAAACAGGATGTAGCAATTATGGAAGTTGAAACGATGAAGAATGAATGAGCGGTGGATGAGAATATTAGTAGACAAAACAATGTCTAACAACTTTGGTGCCAATATCCAACCTGGTAGCATATATACATGGGACATTCTGAAATGACTCACCCTTTTACTTCACTTGCTGCTACTAGCCATGCTAGGCCACTGAAAACTCTCTCTCACACACAGAGTTAGGTCCATATAATAGTATCTTGAGGTTAAACTACAACAATGACAATATGGCATTCAAATATTTTTAACAATCTTGATAGTAACATAAAGATATGGTAAATAATCTTTTATATAGCATGTTAAATTCACTAATAGTATAAAAATTATTTGTATTTTCAGTATGTATAATCTTTATTACAACAATTTTAATTAATAATTAGGTGGATATGGTGGGTTAGGAGTGTACGTAGACCGGGTTGGTTCAGTTTTTATCAAAACCAAACAAAACCAACTATATCGGTTTGGATTGGTTCGGTTTTGTCGAGTTCTAAAAAAAAAAAAAATTTTTTGTTACATAAATATTATTCCAATATTACTTTATTAAAGTTATTGGTATAATTTTGATAAGTGAATATATGTTTAGTAAATATTAAAAAGATTGACAAAATATGATCTATTAAAATATTCTAATGGGAAATTCTTTTAGTAGTATATGATAGTTATTTTCTTAGTCTTCTAACAATAGTTTTTCGCTAATATATGTTTTCAAGGTTAACACATGATAGGATCCCAAATATTTATATATATATATATATATATATATATATATATATATATATATATATATATTGGTTTGGTTCGAATTTTTTAACTCAATATCAAACTTAGTCAAATATTTTAATCGATTTAGTTTGATTTTTTGATTTGGTGCAGTTTTCCGGTTCGGTTTGAACACCGATATGTTGGATACTCATATTTTGATACTACAACAATTCTAATGATGCGAAGCCGCTGATAACACGTCTGGGATATTGGGTTCAGTCAGAACAAGCTAGTTTTTGAGATTAATTTAGTGTTTGCTGAGGGGAAGTGGCAATTAAGGGCATTTAATCATTTTTAATCTTTAGAGTAATTAATACACTCGAGAATTCCATGGAAGAATAGGCGATTAATATTTAATTCTTGAGCTATTTAGTTCTTTCTTTTTCTCCTTTTGGGTGTTTCGTTCACTTTTTTCCTAATAATTAGTCTTGTTGATTCAGGTTTTTGATAAATAATAGTAGCTGATCATTAATACTACTAATCAGTTGTTAGTTGATGTACTTTCATTTCTATTTTTGTTTTCTGCTTCTCTTTTTTTTTTTTGGTTGAATAAATGGATATTGAGGTTCACCTTACTACTATAGGATTGAAACGTAATTGTAGTTGTTGTATTTTTATATAAATAGCATCAGAAAAAACTTTGACACAATATTTAAAGACTTTCAGATCATTATTGTAGAATTAATTAGTTTGGCCCTTCATGACATACTGATGAAGCAAAACAAAAAGTGAGTTGATAATCACTTGACATTGAGTGGTTCAAATCCTTAATCACTTACATTGAGCTTACTATATATGACAGAAGCATATTGTTAAATTTTCTTTCTTACAGCTTGTTTGGGTGATTGTTACACATTGTTTCATAATCGTATCTTATTGTATTATATTGTTTGATGAATACAATGTTTGGATAGATTGTGTCGCTTTGCCGTCGTTTCATGGTATCATGCACGATGAATAGACTTGCAATATTATAAAGAAAAATTATGATCCGGTATATAAAGAGCTAGGGTACATAAATGATAAAACAAAATTATTTAACAAATAATGAAGGGTGAGATTGAGAGAAAAAGACAAGGTAACGACGCGACCACACCAAATCGGTGTGGCACATTTCATCGTTACGTAACGACGGATTTAACAATAAGATACAATAAAATTTAAGTAACAATGAAAATAAATATTGTATTTAAAGTAACAATACAATACAATACAATATGTAACGACCATCCAAACCAGCTGTTAGGAGAGATATAAGATATGTGGAGCTAAAAACAATAATCACAGGACTTTAATTGCAAGTATGTGATACAAAATTTATTACTAGTTGATCATCCATTGAAACAAATAGAACAATATTGCTCATGAAACTCTCATTAAAATATCCTATTAATAATACAACATGAAACAAAGTTGATTCCCTTTTTAGAAAAATTCTGAAAAGCAAAAATATATCCTTTGCTTTTTTATTTTTAAAATATTTGACCTCTATGCCATCTGTTAAACAACGAGTCATTTTTGCAGTTTGTATTGTATCTACTTAACTCAGATATGAACGTAAAATAACATTAAATGCAATTTTATCTCAAACAATTACTGTAGTGTAATCCAGTACAAGATCGTCATAAATTTCAAATTTCAAATTTATTCATTTGTTAGTAATAATCCCGTTCTTATCTGCTATATTAACTTTCTTAATTAAGCCATATTACATGAATCTAAAGACAGCTCCACTCCACCCTATATATACAGTACAATATATTAGAGTCTATCATATCATATACAAATACATTTCTTTTCCTGAATATTTCTGCAAGAAAACCCTAGTAAAAACATGAGTTCAGTTTCTTAGAAAAATATTTTTTATTACATCCTTTCTTGCTCTTCTTCAAAAAACCATTTTTTCTTTTGTGAATTTTCAATATTTGTGTGTGTGTTAAAAATGTCTCTACCATCTTTACCCTTTGAGATCATCATCTCCATTCTCTTACTTCTCCCTGCTAAAGAACTGATCAAATTCCTTGTTACATGCAAATCATGGTATGCCATGATAAAAGATCAAGATTTCATCAAAAAACATTTTGAAACTTCAGTTGCAACAGGTAAAAACTATCTTCTCTATGTGCCTGTCCAAAACAAGCCAGACAAGACATTCACTTTGCTCAATGATAAAAACTTTCAACATGAATCTGAATTAAGAATCCCCTTTGATTTGCCAGGCATGTTGAATAGCGTTGTTGTTAGTTCAGTCAATGGTTTAATTTGTCTCACTGATATTAGCTGTTTTGGTCATATGATATATTTGACTAATCCAACTATAAACAAGTACTTGACCCTTCCCCCTTCAATTATTTATTTTCATGAACTAGATCTTCAGATTATACAAGTGAGTCTTGGATTTGGTTATCATGAAAAAACCAATGATTTCAAGGTTGTTAGAATTGGCTTTGTTGAAAATGATTGTTATGGTTGGTTAGATGAAGATGATGATGATGAAGAGCCAAGTAGACTTCCTCATGGATATGATTTTGTATCTAGAGCTGAGGTTTTTTCACTAAATACAAAGGTTTGGAAAGAAATTAAACTAAGTTGTAATTTTTCCTACAAAAGACATGACATGTTTTCAGGAGTTGTTGTCAATGAATGTTTGCATTGGAAGGTTGTTAAAAGCAACACATATGAGGATGAAATGGTGATTTTGTCATATCATTTAGGGGAAGAAACATTTCAAGAATTTGAATGCCCAAAGTTTCATGGAGAAGGTGGAGTTGATCTAACTGAATGTATTGGTGAGTTTAATGGTAAACTTGGGCTTTTTGCATTTTGTGCAGTTTTTGATTATTGGTTTGGGGTAAGGGGACAACCTTGTCACCTTTGGGTTATGGAGGAATATGGTGTGAATAGTTCTTGGACATGTCATGCTACTGTTTCACTAGGAATGATGGTACATAGACCTTTGGCTTTCACAAGAAATGGAGAAATTATAATACAAGATAGGTTTGCAAGTGTATATAGCTATGATTTCAATAATAATCAGCTACTTGATTTGAACATCCAACCCGAGGAGTATGATTTGAATTTTGTCAATTTCACTGATAGCCTAGTTTTGGTTGATCTTAATGACAAACCAATGGGACAAGAAGGGGCTACTCCTGCAAATGGTGGTGGTGTTGATTTTGATGGCTACATGCATATGGGAGAAGTAAGTTTTTTTAGCCTTTTCCTTTTATTTCCCTTACTGTTATTATTTTTCCACTGATCCGAATAATATGGATTTTTTTCGCAATTTTTCTAATTAATGTGAGTTAAGATTGCAGGTCAACATGGTCGATAAAGATGATCCTCCAGGCGATACACCTGTGAATGTTGAAAAATAGCTAAAGGGATTAAATTCAAACCAGAAGTTATTAGCCAAACCATAGTTTAGTAGCCAGAAATGGCATTTGGTTTATGCTAAATAGTTTGTTTTATTAAGGGGAGCCTTGGCGTAACATAAAGTTGCTGCCATGTGACCAGGGGGTCACGGGTTCAAGTCGCAGAAACAGCCTCTTGCAGAAATGCAGGGAAAGTTTCGTACTATAGTCCTTGTGGTCTAGTCCTTCCCCGGACCCCGCACATAGCGGGAACTTAGTGCACCGGGCCGTCATTTAAGTCTATTTTAGTAAGAAAATGAGTTACATCGATCAACAACAATATTGATTGTTAGGGTTAAGAGTCTTTATGGCCCATAACTCTTTAAATCAAGAATGTTGTGTTCCTTTTTAACATGTATCTCATCTATTTTTCTTGTATTTTTGTCTTTCCTTTTCAATGAAATGGCATTGGCTTTCTGGTTTCGCATCTTATATGAATCTCCATTGTCTATGTCGTTTAATTAAGTCCGTCTAATTTCAATATTATAAAATTTAGTTTCTCTAGCACTACAAATTCTCTACATTTTCTTCTAGCATATAAATCTCTTAAGAAGAAAAAATTACTCTAAGCAAATATTAGTACATTGAATTTCTTTGCTAAGAACCAAAGAGGACGACAACCTCTATTTGATCTTCCCTTAAAAAATTGAAGTATCAACTGCCTAAAAGAAAAGAAACCAACACTTATTTTCCAAATAAAAAAAAAGTACTTTCTTTTCAGATTAGTCTAGATAAGATATAATACCTGGTTAAGAGACACGATTTAGCTTCACTTTGTCAAATTGTTTCCTGGTCATGGTAAATCAGGTTTCTTTCCCATGCTATGAATTCTTTTGAAAACTTCAACTTGTCTTATTAGTAAAGATCCAGGAGTTCATAATAATATCTTTTCTGAGCTTTAGTTTCAAGTTGAACTTAGTTTCAAGTGTCTTAAAAATACACCTGCTAACTAATTTTTGTTTTTCCCCTGTATGCGCTAACACGCAAAAGTAATACAAGATGGAGTTATCTCCTAATGAAACTGCCATTTCACTAATTTGCCATTCAATGAGTACAAGATATAAGCACCAGACAAGTACACAAAACTGCACTTATTACAAAAGAATATGACATGCCCATCCCTCGGTATCAAAAGGTAAAGACGACACTAAAAATCTGTATTAAAAGGAAGAAAAAAATAAAAACGAATAGAAGGTGGAAAAACTAACCCCTCAAAAGAATCTAAAGATCGATGGGTTGAAAAGAGATGGCATTTTTCTTATGAACCAAATACCCAACAAAAATGGATACACCAAATGAAACGACAGATAAGAGGAAAGCAAAACCATTGGCAGCATCCCAAGAGCTTCTTGATACCACTTTGACGCCTGCAGATGAACCTGGAGGAACATCTAGAGGTACCCAGTCACAGCTAACCGTGTAATGTCCTGATCCGTGCCATGGGTTTCCATCCTCTGGGTACCAAAACGCAGCTGAAAACTTGCTCGTCTGACCAATAGTGAATTGCACATCCTGTTTACACCCCAAAAGCAAACTTGAGTTATGCAATCATGTTTTAACATTACTTTTGTCTCTAGATACTAATCAAGTGAAAAACATGCATGAAATAGCACACTGACGGACGTGTTAAGAATATTGGAGATAATATTGTGTATCAATTAGGATCGATTAGAATTAATTAGGCTGATTCTTTCCTGTAATGATGTACATAGTCTATGATCTTCTTTCTTATTTTAGAACGTGTATACTTCACTATTTAAACTCAGTAACTTGAGAGAATAATCAAGTAGTCTTTTCTCTCAATTTTCTCTTCCTTGCTTCATTCCTCACAAGATATTTTGTTTAGTCTCCTATGAAATAAGAGTAAAATTGATTTTTCTATTTCCTTTTGTATCTCATTGACGATGCTTATATACATGAGTCCACCTGTGGTGGTGGGACATTAGAGTCTATATTAAATGCCAAGGTTACTAATGCATGGCTAAATTTCATCAAGACTTGAGACGAAAGGCATCACTGTGATAGAATACCTGCTGAAGACGATCCATGGTTCTCAGGGCCCTAGAAAACTCAAAATAGAATGTTCCCTTCTGACCATTTGTTGAATAAGGACTGTCTTCGTCAGAATAACCTGTCAATAGAAGACCATTTGAGAAATGAAGAGGCCAGAAGAAGAACCAACTTTACAAGATCATTATGAAGGATAAGAAATCCAAGGTTTGACAAGGGTGAGAGATGTTACCTGAATGGGTCGCAAAACTGCTATGCCACCATGCACCCCTCCAGTCATTCTGGGCAGCAGTATCATTTCCTAAGAATAAGAAATAAGGCTAATTACTAACAAAGTCAAGTCAAAAGTCGGAGGTCAAGAATGTACTATCCAAGCAGAAACAAGATCTCCGAAAACCACAAGAATTAAGTGAATGCATATAATAGTCGAAGAAGAAACTGATGCCAAATTTGTGCATGTTAAAGTCCTCTTTCTTAACAGAGTCAACAAGGAGGGACTAGGATGAATGCAAGGATTTCTCTGCCTTCAAACTGGCTTAGACCTAATGATGCACATCCATCTGATATTACATTTACCATGGTAGCCATCAGACATGCCAAAGATATTCTATCTGATAATTGATTTATCCTTCAAGTTACATGCATATATTCAATTCATTGGAATGTTATTTCGCCTTTAGTCACCTTACACTGCAGAACATGCCACCAATTCTTTAGGTTTATGGTAAGTGTCAACCATATCAATTAAGCTCAGCTGTAAATTTTGTGACCTCAGTAATCAGTACTTGCATCTATAAAAATGATTTCAAGTTTATTTCTGCTCCTCTTTTCCTTTAATTCACTCCCCAATTACCAAAAACAATCAAGATTCAAGTATTAATTGATAGGGGATGAATATATAATCCAAGTTAACATTTCATAGATTGATTGCCAATAACTCCAGTGCATTCTTACCTGTAGGACTAACCCCATCCAGATTCTGACAATGTGGGTTCCAAGCATACAAATCAACCAGATGACCAAATCTGTAAACCATGTGAACAGAGTAAAGACAATTTGGAGAATTTTGCAAGTGTTAATGAAACAAGATAATGGTGTATACAATATTTACCTGTCTCCCCCATTACCATCTCTGTTGTCAATAGGGTTTCCACCATACAATCTACCAGGGATAGCATTCCCAATCGAGAAGTGCATGATGTCAACTTCGTAGCCACGACAAGTCTTGTTGTTGCATGCATCAGGTGATTGTTTACACCCACCCATCTATTCAAACAATTTTAATCTATATCTTTAGGCAATAAAAGATACCAAACAGAAATATATGAAAGCTGTATTTTTCTTTTTCTGGAGGGACATTTACTGCATTAGCAGTTAGCATAACCCGTAAATGAATGATCACAACTTACATTATGATATGTGGCACTCTCACCAACTTGAAACATCAGTGCTACAGATGGACAATTCTTGTCATTTCTGCATGATTAATAAAGAAAACATACATTCTTTTATGGAAAAGAAAAAAACCTTAAGCATAGTGGAATGAAATAAACAATATAATGCAATTAAGTTGATAGTATGCTGCAAATCTTGTACAAGCACCTTATAGAAAATATGAAGTATCTCAGACATAAAATATAGAGAGTTGCCCAATTGTAAATATAGATAGTTACCCCTTCATGTAACACAGTGAAACTTTCACCGGCAATGAAACCACTCAGAGTAGTTTCATTAGCGAAACTCTTGAAGCATGCATAAATCAGCTTATATAGACTCCAGTTCACTAAAGATGAGGAAAGTAAAGGTGCATGCTTTCCGGTAAAATAACCTGTAACAGACCATAACGTGTATTCTACATGCATTACCTTATAGAACTTTTCTTGTATCTTGTACACATTCCGTGATGTACTTAAGCATCAAAAGCAAGATAGCATGTCCATTATTTCTATTTAGATAGCATGCAGGCACTTTCTTTTTTATAACCATGGTTTCTGGGCTAGCTTGCACACACTTTGACTAATTCCACGGAATATCTGCTATCTCCTACCAGCACAGGTAACAGGTAATTGATGGGAAGAAATTACTGAGTGTTCTTTTTGCCTTTACTGGGATTTGAACCTTGAGACCTCATAGTTCTCAACCCAAATTGATTACTAGGCAGACACTTCTTTTAAGTGCGTATACAAGTCTCGAATACCTTGACCAAACTTCATATATTTCATCCCATAAGAAGAAAGTTATTCACTAAAAATCAAAACCTTCCTCCTTCCTTAGGAGAGGGAAAAGATCAAGCCACATACACATGTGTGAGTGCGCGCGTTTGTGGATGTGCATGCACGCGGTTTTAAGAGGTGGCTGCTCATACTTTTATGACCAGGTTTGACAAAAGATAAGAAAAGATAATTATGAGGGTTCTGTAATATTTTAGTTGGCTGTAGGTATTTTTAAAATGATTGTTAAAAGGTGTAAGGAAGATTCAGTTAACATCATATCAAGTTCCAAACTGTAACTAGGACGACTCAAGTAAGGAAAGAAGTGGCCAATCTTTGACTAATTAGGAAAGAGGTTCATAGTGGGGGTACAAGCGCAAGTCTAATTACATATTTAGAATGGTATGTTGTACATACTTAATGTGTCACTAATTATAGGCTACGAATATGAACTAGCAGAACAGCAAAAGAAGAGAAGATTCAAAACTTTGAGTTTACATACGAGACCTAGAAGAGGTCTATGTGTGGATTTAGAAGTTGGATTCTTCATCATATAGATCTTAGTTCGAGGATACGGGTAGTAGAATGGGTACCTGCACCTAGAAACAGCTAATCGACATATAATGCATAACAAACTCTAAAAAACACCAGATCTCCCTCTTAGATTTCATTAGCTCTCTCTCAATGGTTTAGTAACCATTGCCTTTTGATCTTGGTTACCTCCCTGATCTAGAATAGTTTTTTGTACTAAGAGTTAACCAAGTTTTCTATCGTAACCTTTTGCATCTTCTTGATGCCTATAATGCAATACCTTACTTCATTAATAAAAGAAAAACACCCGATCTACAGTCAATAAGAAAACCTAGATGATTATAATATCAGGAGTTAAAAGAAGTCCAACAAGCCCGCAGATTTCAGCTTTCCAATAAGTTTCTTTTTGTCCCACACTCGAACTCCTTGTTATTAAGGAGTATTGACCAACAAGAAGTAGGAATGCTAATTTACTTAGGAACACAGTTCCATTTTTTCCAGAAAATAGAGCAAGCAACAAGATGCATATAATCCTTCAACTTCTTCTAATTATGGAACTTACACTTTGGCTATCGAGTTCTATTGTAAAACTTGTTTTATTTCTTTATTAGCAACTCTCTCTGGGTTTTTTCTTGGTTTTTCCATGAAAAAGAACAACTAGTCTTTGACATGAATTGAACTAGATTTCTTCCTCTGGCAGTCCTCCATAAATTTTCTTAAAAACATGAGGGGATACGTAAGGTTTCATTTTCACTGAACCACTTATTATTGAGCCTTGAAAATTGTGATAGGTGTGCATTGCACAATAAAAGGAAATATAATGACCTCATTCTTTTATCGATCTCAGGCTTCCATAATACGTTACCACAGTGCTAAAGCTGTAGCTTTTGAAACAAAAGATCCATAAATTCATACTGAGCATTACAAAGCCACTATTTGCACAAAAAAGGTTTTCTATTACACTAACCCCAGTATACATGTAAGATATCAGAAATAGGATATCTATATTCTTCTAGGCACCCTTTCTATACAATAAATCAACTTGTAAATTTCAGGCAATTGTTTTTCAAGTTTCTTTCATGAAAAAATCTGTTTTAGGAAAAGTCTCTTAAAGCCAAGAAGTAGCAACGCATTGATTCACCCACATGAAGAGAAAGAAATTATAAATTGCTAACGAAGCATAAGCTGCCATGGCTATCATTTAATTCCTGATTTACCAGTTTAAAGAGACATACACCACCAAACCTTTGCTGTGTGATGATAGCATTGTATTACGGATCATTTAGAGAAACCGTATGAAAGATAGTTATTAATTTTCCTCAATAAGAAGCAGCAATCTCTAAAACTAGAATATTTGTAGCACAAGAAGTACTAATCAGTAATCACAAATTGAATACTAAAATCCCTTACTTCAATTATACAAATCATAAGGATTTTAAACAAAATTAACTCACCCTTTCTTGTATAAATACTCTCCATCTACTTGCAACAAGAAGTAGACATCTTTCCCATCATGTAAAGCCTAATTAAGAACAAAATCAACAACCCCCAATAAGCAACCAAAAAAGAAAAAACAAAACCCCATTTCCATAATTTTCAAAATAGACAAATAAAGGTACCTTAAGGGTCATCTTTCCCCCTTTGTATTCATGGTCATGATCTGGGTCAAGAGCAGGAAGGAGAGAGAACTCAAAGCCATCAATATTTTCCCAATCATCAGCGTGGCCGTCAAGGGTTACGAGTCCAGGCCTGAACTCGGCAACAACTCGGGATTCCTCATCGGTTTCACAATGCCAGTCGCCGGATTCTTGATGCGAGGCTACAAATTGGATCCAGCTGGTACATCCAAGAACCACAAGTGTTGAGACTAAGAAGAGTTTAAGGAGGAGCAGGGGTTGCCCCATTTTATTGGAAAGGCTGAATCTTTGAGAAGAGGGAAGAGATTGCTGTTAAGTGGGTTTTTGGAAAAATGAGGAGTTGACTCAACTGTAGATACGGCTGCCATGGATGATGTTCGTTAATATTACTACTGCTAATTTGGAGTAGTACAAACGAACAAATTGTAGATTAGTCGTACAACGCTCTTTCTAGGATGTTTCGTTCCTTCCCTACACGTGTCTTTGATATCACTTTTATTTTCTTAAATTTCTTTTTCATTTTCCCGTTTATATTCATTTAGGCCTCTTTTTTTTTTTTTTTTTTTTGAAAATAAAGAATTCTGAATTTGAATACATATTTAAATATCAAGATATATATTAAGATTAATACATTGAATCTATATATATATATATATATATATATATATATATATATATATATATATATATATATATATATATATATATATATATATATATATTTGAATATTAAGATGTGTAATAAGATCTGAATAATAGATGATTAAGATTGTTCATTTTTCTAACATTTGAATATATAAAATTTATCTTTATTTAAAAATTGATAAATATAAAATTTAAATAAAATACTAATAAAATTAATATTCAATCAATAAAATATAAATTATTTTTAAAGTATGGTAATTAGTGGTTGTAAGACAAGAGGGGTTGCTCTAATGGTAAGCAACCGACATTTCTAATCAAGAGGTTGTGAGTTCGAGTCTCCCCAAGAGCAAGGTGGAAGTACTTGGAGGGAAGGATGTCGGGGTCTATTTGAAAATAATCTCTCTACCCCAAAGTAGGGGTAAGGTCTGCTTGTTAATATCCACTAGAGGCGATAGTTGGCAGTGATTTTGGTTGATAGTGGTGGTTCTGAGTAGTGGCTAGTGGTAATTGGAATCATTGACAATTAAGGGTGTACAAGCCAAATCGAACGACGAACCAAGTCAAACCGAAGAAAGAAATTGACTTGTGATTTGGTTTGGTATTGGAAAATAAAAATCGATCACTCTTGGTTTGGTTTGGCATTAACAAAAAATAAGTCAAACCGAATTTAAACCAAACTGACGTTATATATAAATAAATTTTAAAAATTGTATACATAAATGATAAATCATTAAAATCTAATTTGTAAGTATTTTCTAAACTATTTTATAATTTTTAATGTCTTGAGATATTATTTATTTGTGGGCTTGTAAATTCACTATCCACTAAGTAGATTCTATCTACATAATCTAATTATCAAGCCCAAACTAAAATCCAATAAGACAAAAAATAATAAAATAGATTATTCCTTATCTTCCCTATGTACCAATTCCAAAATCATAGAACCCCAAATATTGAGAACCCTTCCCACATCACACGAGCTTCCTGCTTGTCATTTTACTCACATAATTGGTGATTATTTTGTTGTTGAGGTTTATCAAGTTTGCAGTGCTTTGCTTTGTCACATGTTTGTTGTCATTTTCTATTATGGAAGGTCTTGGAATTATGATTTATACGAATAGTTGGTATTCCTCATATATTATTAAGAAAAATAGTAATCATGCGGATAATTGATGATTATTTGATCTTTTTTTCAAGAATAATATAACTAAAAAGAAAAATAAAATAAAAACCAAAAACCAGAGAAAACTAAAAAAAATGACTAAAACCGAAACCGAAAAAACCGAATTTATGTTGGTTTGATTTGATTATGAATTTAGTAAACCGACATAATTGATTTGATTTTGGTTTAATAAAAAACCGAACCAAACCGCCTCATGTACACCCATATTGACAATTATGGTTGAGGATGGAGGTGGTGTATAGCGCCTCGGGAAAAAAAAGTTTCAAAATGTTATACAGCTATTAAGAGATCCAACATGTGCTAATTATATTTATTTATATGCGAGTGTTAATTAATAATATAAAAGACATTCCATGAATAAAATAACAAGTGTACGAGGTGTATTTGAAGTGAATGGGTTATAAGGAGAGCACTTGGGACAAGTCAAATTGGAAATTACATGATGGATTAAATTCTAAATGAGCACGTGCAAGATCTAACTTTAAATGAGCATATCTAGATATGTATAAGGAGTTATGTGGTGAATAACCTATCAAATGAAAGCTCTTCGCGTCTTCTAACTCTTTAAACCGTTCGTTATTTTTATATTCCTTCAAGAAGTTATGATCAAATTACCAAAGACTAGCAGTGAAGTACTGTCATAACGTCTGGGTCCGCGTCCAGGCTTGGAGGAGCGAAATAGAGACGCGAAGCATCGGGGGAAGCATCTGAAACCTAAAAATTTGGACCTATAAGTACATGGTCGGGGAGAGAAACTATTTTGAGATTTTGGGGATAGGGTTCTTGAGGTCAAGATGCGATTTTAAACTCCAAATTAAGTCGAACCAACAAAGGTAAGTTGTCAACGATATTTTAGGTTGATTCTTACTCAATATACATGAGTTCTAATATCATTCTTATATACAAATACTATATTTCATCATCAAATTCTCATGAACAAAAGTATCACCAAAGTTGTGATTTTTCAAGATTGATCTACTAAAGATAATTCTAATACTTCAAACTCATTTATTATGAGTAGTTAGAAATATTTATTATAAGTTTTAATGGTTGAAATATTGGATTATAAACTCTAGTTCATGGCAAGAATAATATTTTTAAGAAAATGAGAGAGAAGATGAATAGAATTATTGGAAATGAAATTGATGAATACAATGAACCTATGAAATTAATTATTAGCAAAAGTTGAAAGTGGTCAACTAAGTAATCGCCCGAATTGTATATTTTGCAAGTGTTGATTAAGGATGGCAATGAATAGTAACTTGGTGGCATTGGATAATTGATATAATAATATTAATGTTACGACCCAAAATCCACTAGTCGTGATAGCACCTAACTCAATCGACTAGGTAAGCCAACTAATAACTACCCAATTTTTAAAATATTAATAAGACAATTAAACAAAGGAATTATCTAAATATTTTATATTTTTCAAGGACTAATAGTACAAATCATGAGCTTCTAAGAATAGAATTGACAAAGTCGATATGATATAAATACATCTTCTATTTGAAAAGTACATAAACAGAGTTTAATAAGTCTAAGACTACCACGAGCAAGAGGTAGCCACAACCAGAACGCATGTACGGCTTCAAATTCGGCAACTGTCGAGCACAGCAACAACATCAGCTAATATATGCACACAATATGTAGAAGTGTAGTATCAGTACGACCGTTCCCATGTACTGAGTAAGTAATAAACCTAATCTTAGGTTGAAAGTAGTGACGAGTTTGAACAAAGGTCAGTTCCAACACCAATAGCTAACAACAGTCCATAACAACATAAAGCAATTAAATAAAGAAGTAACTCAGAGATAAAATGCTCAGCTTTTTCACAGTTTTCTGAAAAAAGTTTCACTTTTTAAGTATATCAGTGAAAACCCAACTCCTTTACCGAAAACGTCAAATATACAAGAAAGATTGAAAAACTATGAGTTTCTCCCAAAAAAAAATTCTTTTCAGTCGTAAATATGATGTTTCATTTTCTCTCTAGAGAGCAAGTGCAAAATACCTCTCTATGTCCATATGTCAATATATGTGAGAAGTCATGAATACATGATACCGTACGACATGAGAAAAATGCATCTCTATCCCTATATGTCAAGTACATATCAAATGCGATGCGACTCAACAATAAAACCATATGCATACTTTCAAAGTATCAATTCATTCAGTGCTCCCAATCACTCAGTCCTTACAGTCACTAAATCCTCACAGCCACTCAGTCCTTACAGTCATTCAATCCTTCGCATCACTTGGCACTCGACACTCGCACTCACTAGGTACCTATGCTCACTGGGGTGTGTACATACTCCAGAGGGGCTCCTTCAGCCCAAGCACTATAACAAGCCAATCATAGTATATATCATAAAAATATACTGCAGCGTGCAGCCCGATCACATATATATATCCTCACC
>JASVEL010009360.1:0-71667 GCA_032618575.1 Nicotiana noctiflora
AACAAAAAGTGAGTTGATAATCACTTGACATTGAGTGGTTCAAATCCTTAATCACTTACATTGAGCTTACTATATATGACAGAAGCATATTGTTAAATTTTCTTTCTTACAGCTTGTTTGGGTGATTGTTACACATTGTTTCATAATCGTATCTTATTGTATTATATCGTTTGATGAATACAATGTTTGGATAGATTGTGTCGCTTTGCCGTCGTTTCATGGTATCATGCACGATGAATAGACTTGCAATATTATAAAGAAAAATTATGATCCGGTATATAAAGAGCTAGGGTACATAAATGATAAAACAAAATTATTTAACAAATAATGAAGGGTGAGATTGAGAGAAAAAGACAAGGTAACGACGCGACCACACCAAATCGGTGTGGCACATTTCATCGTTACGTAACGACGGATTTAACAATAAGATACAATAAAATTTAAGTAACAATGAAAATAAATATTGTATTTAAAGTAACAATACGATACAATACAATATGTAACGACCATCCAAACCAGCTGTTAGGAGAGATATAAGATATGTGGAGCTAAAAACAATAATCACAGGACTTTAATTGCAAGTATGTGATACAAAATTTATTACTAGTTGATCATCCATTGAAACAAATAGAACAATATTGCTCATGAAACTCTCATTAAAATATCCTATTAATAATACAACATGAAACAAAGTTGATTCCCTTTTTAGAAAAATTCTGAAAAGCAAAAATATATCCTTTGCTTTTTTATTTTTAAAATATTTGACCTCTATGCCATCTGTTAAACAACGAGTCATTTTTGCAGTTTGTATTGTATCTACTTAACTCAGATATGAACGTAAAATAACATTAAATGCAATTTTATCTCAAACAATTACTGTAGTGTAATCCAGTACAAGATCGTCATAAATTTCAAATTTCAAATTTATTCATTTGTTAGTAATAATCCCGTTCTTATCTGCTATATTAACTTTCTTAATTAAGCCATATTACATGAATCTAAAGACAGCTCCACTCCACCCTATATATACAGTACAATATATTAGAGTCTATCATATCATATACAAATACATTTCTTTTCCTGAATATTTCTGCAAGAAAACCCTAGTAAAAACATGAGTTCAGTTTCTTAGAAAAATATTTTTTATTACATCCTTTCTTGCTCTTCTTCAAAAAACCATTTTTGCTTTTGTGAATTTTCAATCTTTGTGTGTGTGTGTTAAAAATGACTCTACCATCTTTACCCTTTGAGATCATCATCTCCATTCTCTTACTTCTCCCTGCTAAAGAACTGATCAAATTCCTTGTTACATGCAAATCTTGGTATGCCATGATAAAAGATCAAGATTTCATCAAAAAACATTTTGAAACCTCAGTTGCAACAGGTAAAAACTATCTTCTCTATGTGCCTGTCCAAAACAAGCCAGACAAGACATTCACTTTGCTCAATGATAAAAACTTTCAACATGAATCTGAATTAAGAATCCCATTTGATTTGCCAGGCATGTTGAATAGCGTTGTTGTTAGTTCAGTCAATGGTTTAATTTGTCTCACTGATATTAGCTGTTTTGGTCATATGATATATTTGACTAATCCAACTATAAACAAGTACTTGACCCTTCCCCCTTCAATTATTTATTTTCATGAACTAGATCTTCAGATTATACAAGTGAGTCTTGGATTTGGTTATCATGAAAAAACCAATGATTTCAAGGTTGTTAGAATTGGCTTTGTTGAAAATGATTGTTATGGTTGGTTAGATGAAGATGATGATGATGAAGAGCCAAGTAGACTTCCTCATGGATATGATTTTGTATCTAGAGCTGAGGTTTTTTCACTAAATACAAAGGTTTGGAAAGAAATTAAACTAAGTTGTAATTTTTCCTACAAAAGACATGACATGTTTTCAGGAGTTGTTGTCAATGAATGTTTGCATTGGAAGGTTGTTAAAAGCAACACATATGAGGATGAAATGGTGATTTTGTCATATCATTTAGGGGAAGAAACATTTCAAGAATTTGAATGCCCAAAGTTTCATGGTGAAGGTGGAGTTGATCTAACTGAATGTATTGGTGAGTTTAATGGTAAACTTGGGCTTTTTGCATTTTGTGCAGTTTTTGATTATTGGTTTGGGGTAAGGGGACAACCTTGTCACCTTTGGGTGATGGAGGAATATGGTGTGAATAATTCTTGGACATGTCATGCTACTGTTTCACTAGGAATGATGGTACACAGACCTTTGGCTTTCACAAGAAACGGAGAAATTATAATACAAGATAGGTTTGCAAGTGTATATAGCTATGATTTCAATAATAATCAGCTACTTGATTTGAACATCCAACCCGAGGAGTATGATTTGAATTTTGTCAATTTCACTGATAGCCTAGTTTTGGTTGATCTTAATGACAAACCAATGGGACAAGAAGGGGCTACTCCTGCAAATGGTGGTGGTGTTGATTTTGATGGCTACATGCATATGGGAGAAGTAAGTTTTTTTAGCCTTTTCCTTTTATTTCCCTTACTGTTATTATTTTTCCACTGATCCGAATAATATGGATTTTTTTCGCAATTTTTCTAATTAATGTGAGTTAAGATTGCAGGTCAACATGGTCGATAAAGATGATCCTCCAGGCGATACACCTGTGAATGTTGAAAAATAGCTAAAGGGATTAAATTCAAACCAGAAGTTATTAGCCAAACCATAGTTTAATAGCCAGAAATGGCATTTGGTTTATGCTAAATAGTTTGTTTTATTAAGGGGAGCCTTGGCGTAACTGATAAAGTTGTTGCCATGTGACCAGGTGGTCACGGGTTCAAGCCGTAGAAACAGCCTCTTGCAGAAATGCAGGGCAAAGTTCCGTACTATAGTCCTTGTGGTCTAGTCCTTTCCCGCATATAGCGGGAGCTTAGTGCATAGGAGCTGCCATTTAAGTCTGTTTTAGTAAGAAAATGAGTTACATCGATCAACAACAATATTGATTGTTAGGGTTAAGAGTCTTTACGGCCCATAACCCTTTAAATCAAGAATGTTGTGTTCCTTTTAACATGTATCTCATCTATTTTTCTTGTATTTTTGTCTTTCCTTTTCAATGAAATGGCATTGGCTTTCTGGTTTCGCATCTTATATGAATCTCCATTGTCTATGTCGTTTAATTAAGTCCGTCTAATTTCAATATTATAAAATTTAGTTTCTCTAGCACTACAAATTCTCTACATTTTCTTCTAGCATATAAATCTCTTAAGAAGAAAAAATTACTCTAAGCAAATATTAGTACATTGAATTTCTTTGCTAAGAACCAAAGAGGACGACAACCTCTATTTGATCTTCCCTTAAAAAATTGAAGTATCAACTGCCTAAAAGAAAAGAAACCAACACTTATTTTCCAAATAAAAAAAAAGTACTTTCTTTTCAGATTAGTCTAGTGAAGATATAATACCTGGTTAAGAGACATGATTTAGCTTCACTTTGTCAAATTGTTTCCTGGTCAAGGTCAAATCAGGTTTATTTCCCATGCTATGAATTCTTTTGAAAACTTCAACTTCTCTTATTAGTAAAGGTCCAGGAGTTCATAATAATATCTTTTCTGAGCTTTAGTTTCAAGTTGAACTTAGTTTCAAGTGTCTTAAAAATACACCTGCTAACTAATTTTTGTTTTTCCCCTGTATGCGCTAACACGCAAAAGTAATACAAGATGGAGTTATCTCCTAATGAAACTGCCATTTCACTAATTTGCCATTCAATGAGTACAAGATATAAGCACCAGACAAGTACACAAAACTGCACTTATTACAAAAGAATATGACATGCCCATCCCTCGGTATCAAAAGGTAAAGACGACACTAAAAATCTGTATTAAAAGGAAGAAAAAAATAAAAACGAATAGAAGGTGGAAAAACTAACCCCTCAAAAGAATCTAAAGATCGATGGGTTGAAAAGAGATGGCATTTTTCTTATGAACCAAATACCCAACAAAAATGGATACACCAAATGAAACGACAGATAAGAGGAAAGCAAAACCATTGGCAGCATCCCAAGAGCTTCTTGATACCACTTTGACGCCTGCAGATGAACCTGGAGGAACATCTAGAGGTACCCAGTCACAGCTAACCGTGTAATGTCCTGATCCGTGCCATGGGTTTCCATCCTCTGGGTACCAAAACGCAGCTGAAAACTTGCTCGTCTGACCAATAGTGAATTGCACATCCTGTTTACACCCCAAAAGCAAACTTGAGTTATGCAATCATGTTTTAACATTACTTTTGTCTCTAGATACTAATCAAGTGAAAAACATGCATGAAATAGCACACTGACGGACGTGTTAAGAATATTGGAGATAATATTGTGTATCAATTAGGATCGATTAGAATTAATTAGGCTGATTCTTTCCTGTAATGATGTACATAGTCTATGATCTTCTTTCTTATTTTAGAACGTGTATACTTCACTATTTAAACTCAGTAACTTGAGAGAATAATCAAGTAGTCTTTTCTCTCAATTTTCTCTTCCTTGCTTCATTCCTCACAAGATATTTTGTTTAGTCTCCTATGAAATAAGAGTAAAATTGATTTTTCTATTTCCTTTTGTATCTCATTGACGATGCTTATATACATGAGTCCACCTGTGGTGGTGGGACATTAGAGTCTATATTAAATGCCAAGGTTACTAATGCATGGCTAAATTTCATCAAGACTTGAGACGAAAGGCATCACTGTGATAGAATACCTGCTGAAGACGATCCATGGTTCTCAGGGCCCTAGAAAACTCAAAATAGAATGTTCCCTTCTGACCATTTGTTGAATAAGGACTGTCTTCGTCAGAATAACCTGTCAATAGAAGACCATTTGAGAAATGAAGAGGCCAGAAGAAGAACCAACTTTACAAGATCATTATGAAGGATAAGAAATCCAAGGTTTGACAAGGGTGAGAGATGTTACCTGAATGGGTCGCAAAACTGCTATGCCACCATGCACCCCTCCAGTCATTCTGGGCAGCAGTATCATTTCCTAAGAATAAGAAATAAGGCTAATTACTAACAAAGTCAAGTCAAAAGTCGGAGGTCAAGAATGTACTATCCAAGCAGAAACAAGATCTCCGAAAACCACAAGAATTAAGTGAATGCATATAATAGTCGAAGAAGAAACTGATGCCAAATTTGTGCATGTTAAAGTCCTCTTTCTTAACAGAGTCAACAAGGAGGGACTAGGATGAATGCAAGGATTTCTCTGCCTTCAAACTGGCTTAGACCTAATGATGCACATCCATCTGATATTACATTTACCATGGTAGCCATCAGACATGCCAAAGATATTCTATCTGATAATTGATTTATCCTTCAAGTTACATGCATATATTCAATTCATTGGAATGTTATTTCGCCTTTAGTCACCTTACACTGCAGAACATGCCACCAATTCTTTAGGTTTATGGTAAGTGTCAACCATATCAATTAAGCTCAGCTGTAAATTTTGTGACCTCAGTAATCAGTACTTGCATCTATAAAAATGATTTCAAGTTTATTTCTGCTCCTCTTTTCCTTTAATTCACTCCCCAATTACCAAAAACAATCAAGATTCAAGTATTAATTGATAGGGGATGAATATATAATCCAAGTTAACATTTCATAGATTGATTGCCAATAACTCCAGTGCATTCTTACCTGTAGGACTAACCCCATCCAGATTCTGACAATGTGGGTTCCAAGCATACAAATCAACCAGATGACCAAATCTGTAAACCATGTGAACAGAGTAAAGACAATTTGGAGAATTTTGCAAGTGTTAATGAAACAAGATAATGGTGTATACAATATTTACCTGTCTCCCCCATTACCATCTCTGTTGTCAATAGGGTTTCCACCATACAATCTACCAGGGATAGCATTCCCAATCGAGAAGTGCATGATGTCAACTTCGTAGCCACGACAAGTCTTGTTGTTGCATGCATCAGGTGATTGTTTACACCCACCCATCTATTCAAACAATTTTAATCTATATCTTTAGGCAATAAAAGATACCAAACAGAAATATATGAAAGCTGTATTTTTCTTTTTCTGGAGGGACATTTACTGCATTAGCAGTTAGCATAACCCGTAAATGAATGATCACAACTTACATTATGATATGTGGCACTCTCACCAACTTGAAACATCAGTGCTACAGATGGACAATTCTTGTCATTTCTGCATGATTAATAAAGAAAACATACATTCTTTTATGGAAAAGAAAAAAACCTTAAGCATAGTGGAATGAAATAAACAATATAATGCAATTAAGTTGATAGTATGCTGCAAATCTTGTACAAGCACCTTATAGAAAATATGAAGTATCTCAGACATAAAATATAGAGAGTTGCCCAATTGTAAATATAGATAGTTACCCCTTCATGTAACACAGTGAAACTTTCACCGGCAATGAAACCACTCAGAGTAGTTTCATTAGCGAAACTCTTGAAGCATGCATAAATCAGCTTATATAGACTCCAGTTCACTAAAGATGAGGAAAGTAAAGGTGCATGCTTTCCGGTAAAATAACCTGTAACAGACCATAACGTGTATTCTACATGCATTACCTTATAGAACTTTTCTTGTATCTTGTACACATTCCGTGATGTACTTAAGCATCAAAAGCAAGATAGCATGTCCATTATTTCTATTTAGATAGCATGCAGGCACTTTCTTTTTTATAACCATGGTTTCTGGGCTAGCTTGCACACACTTTGACTAATTCCACGGAATATCTGCTATCTCCTACCAGCACAGGTAACAGGTAATTGATGGGAAGAAATTACTGAGTGTTCTTTTTGCCTTTACTGGGATTTGAACCTTGAGACCTCATAGTTCTCAACCCAAATTGATTACTAGGCAGACACTTCTTTTAAGTGCGTATACAAGTCTCGAATACCTTGACCAAACTTCATATATTTCATCCCATAAGAAGAAAGTTATTCACTAAAAATCAAAACCTTCCTCCTTCCTTAGGAGAGGGAAAAGATCAAGCCACATACACATGTGTGAGTGCGCGCGTTTGTGGATGTGCATGCACGCGGTTTTAAGAGGTGGCTGCTCATACTTTTATGACCAGGTTTGACAAAAGATAAGAAAAGATAATTATGAGGGTTCTGTAATATTTTAGTTGGCTGTAGGTATTTTTAAAATGATTGTTAAAAGGTGTAAGGAAGATTCAGTTAACATCATATCAAGTTCCAAACTGTAACTAGGACGACTCAAGTAAGGAAAGAAGTGGCCAATCTTTGACTAATTAGGAAAGAGGTTCATAGTGGGGGTACAAGCGCAAGTCTAATTACATATTTAGAATGGTATGTTGTACATACTTAATGTGTCACTAATTATAGGCTACGAATATGAACTAGCAGAACAGCAAAAGAAGAGAAGATTCAAAACTTTGAGTTTACATACGAGACCTAGAAGAGGTCTATGTGTGGATTTAGAAGTTGGATTCTTCATCATATAGATCTTAGTTCGAGGATACGGGTAGTAGAATGGGTACCTGCACCTAGAAACAGCTAATCGACATATAATGCATAACAAACTCTAAAAAACACCAGATCTCCCTCTTAGATTTCATTAGCTCTCTCTCAATGGTTTAGTAACCATTGCCTTTTGATCTTGGTTACCTCCCTGATCTAGAATAGTTTTTTGTACTAAGAGTTAACCAAGTTTTCTATCGTAACCTTTTGCATCTTCTTGATGCCTATAATGCAATACCTTACTTCATTAATAAAAGAAAAACACCCGATCTACAGTCAATAAGAAAACCTAGATGATTATAATATCAGGAGTTAAAAGAAGTCCAACAAGCCCGCAGATTTCAGCTTTCCAATAAGTTTCTTTTTGTCCCACACTCGAACTCCTTGTTATTAAGGAGTATTGACCAACAAGAAGTAGGAATGCTAATTTACTTAGGAACACAGTTCCATTTTTTCCAGAAAATAGAGCAAGCAACAAGATGCATATAATCCTTCAACTTCTTCTAATTATGGAACTTACACTTTGGCTATCGAGTTCTATTGTAAAACTTGTTTTATTTCTTTATTAGCAACTCTCTCTGGGTTTTTTCTTGGTTTTTCCATGAAAAAGAACAACTAGTCTTTGACATGAATTGAACTAGATTTCTTCCTCTGGCAGTCCTCCATAAATTTTCTTAAAAACATGAGGGGATACGTAAGGTTTCATTTTCACTGAACCACTTATTATTGAGCCTTGAAAATTGTGATAGGTGTGCATTGCACAATAAAAGGAAATATAATGACCTCATTCTTTTATCGATCTCAGGCTTCCATAATACGTTACCACAGTGCTAAAGCTGTAGCTTTTGAAACAAAAGATCCATAAATTCATACTGAGCATTACAAAGCCACTATTTGCACAAAAAAGGTTTTCTATTACACTAACCCCAGTATACATGTAAGATATCAGAAATAGGATATCTATATTCTTCTAGGCACCCTTTCTATACAATAAATCAACTTGTAAATTTCAGGCAATTGTTTTTCAAGTTTCTTTCATGAAAAAATCTGTTTTAGGAAAAGTCTCTTAAAGCCAAGAAGTAGCAACGCATTGATTCACCCACATGAAGAGAAAGAAATTATAAATTGCTAACGAAGCATAAGCTGCCATGGCTATCATTTAATTCCTGATTTACCAGTTTAAAGAGACATACACCACCAAACCTTTGCTGTGTGATGATAGCATTGTATTACGGATCATTTAGAGAAACCGTATGAAAGATAGTTATTAATTTTCCTCAATAAGAAGCAGCAATCTCTAAAACTAGAATATTTGTAGCACAAGAAGTACTAATCAGTAATCACAAATTGAATACTAAAATCCCTTACTTCAATTATACAAATCATAAGGATTTTAAACAAAATTAACTCACCCTTTCTTGTATAAATACTCTCCATCTACTTGCAACAAGAAGTAGACATCTTTCCCATCATGTAAAGCCTAATTAAGAACAAAATCAACAACCCCCAATAAGCAACCAAAAAAGAAAAAACAAAACCCCATTTCCATAATTTTCAAAATAGACAAATAAAGGTACCTTAAGGGTCATCTTTCCCCCTTTGTATTCATGGTCATGATCTGGGTCAAGAGCAGGAAGGAGAGAGAACTCAAAGCCATCAATATTTTCCCAATCATCAGCGTGGCCGTCAAGGGTTACGAGTCCAGGCCTGAACTCGGCAACAACTCGGGATTCCTCATCGGTTTCACAATGCCAGTCGCCGGATTCTTGATGCGAGGCTACAAATTGGATCCAGCTGGTACATCCAAGAACCACAAGTGTTGAGACTAAGAAGAGTTTAAGGAGGAGCAGGGGTTGCCCCATTTTATTGGAAAGGCTGAATCTTTGAGAAGAGGGAAGAGATTGCTGTTAAGTGGGTTTTTGGAAAAATGAGGAGTTGACTCAACTGTAGATACGGCTGCCATGGATGATGTTCGTTAATATTACTACTGCTAATTTGGAGTAGTACAAACGAACAAATTGTAGATTAGTCGTACAACGCTCTTTCTGGGATGTTTCGTTCCTTCCCTACACGTGTCTTTGATATCACTTTTATTTTCTTAAATTTCTTTTTCATTTTCCCGTTTATATTCATTTAGGCCTTTTTTTTTTTTTTTTTTTTTGAAAATAAAGAATTCTGAATTTGAATACATATTTAAATATCAAGATATATATTAAGATTAATACATTGAATCTATATATATATATATATATATATATATATATATATATATATATATATATATATATATATATATATATATATATATATATATATATTTGAATATTAAGATGTGTAATAAGATCTGAATAATAGATGATTAAGATTGTTCATTTTTCTAACATTTGAATATATAAAATTTATCTTTATTTAAAAATTGATAAATATAAAATTTAAATAAAATACTAATAAAATTAATATTCAATCAATAAAATATAAATTATTTTTAAAGTATGGTAATTAGTGGTTGTAAGACAAGAGGGGTTGCTCTAATGGTAAGCAACCGACATTTCTAATCAAGAGGTTGTGAGTTCGAGTCTCCCCAAGAGCAAGGTGGAAGTACTTGGAGGGAAGGATGTCGGGGTCTATTTGAAAATAATCTCTCTACCCCAAAGTAGGGGTAAGGTCTGCTTGTTAATATCCACTAGAGGCGATAGTTGGCAGTGATTTTGGTTGATAGTGGTGGTTCTGAGTAGTGGCTAGTGGTAATTGGAATCATTGACAATTAAGGGTGTACAAGCCAAATCGAACGACGAACCAAGTCAAACCGAAGAAAGAAATTGACTTGTGATTTGGTTTGGTATTGGAAAATAAAAATCGATCACTCTTGGTTTGGTTTGGCATTAACAAAAAATAAGTCAAACCGAATTTAAACCAAACTGACGTTATATATAAATAAATTTTAAAAATTGTATACATAAATGATAAATCATTAAAATCTAATTTGTAAGTATTTTCTAAACTATTTTATAATTTTTAATGTCTTGAGATATTATTTATTTGTGGGCTTGTAAATTCACTATCCACTAAGTAGATTCTATCTACATAATCTAATTATCAAGCCCAAACTAAAATCCAATAAGACAAAAAATAATAAAATAGATTATTCCTTATCTTCCCTATGTACCAATTCCAAAATCATAGAACCCCAAATATTGAGAACCCTTCCCACATCACACGAGCTTCCTGCTTGTCATTTTACTCACATAATTGGTGATTATTTTGTTGTTGAGGTTTATCAAGTTTGCAGTGCTTTGCTTTGTCACATGTTTGTTGTCATTTTCTATTATGGAAGGTCTTGGAATTATGATTTATACGAATAGTTGGTATTCCTCATATATTATTAAGAAAAATAGTAATCATGCGGATAATTGATGATTATTTGATCTTTTTTTCAAGAATAATATAACTAAAAAGAAAAATAAAATAAAAACCAAAAACCAGAGAAAACTAAAAAAAATGACTAAAACCGAAACCGAAAAAACCGAATTTATGTTGGTTTGATTTGATTATGAATTTAGTAAACCGACATAATTGATTTGATTTTGGTTTAATAAAAAACCGAACCAAACCGCCTCATGTACACCCATATTGACAATTATGGTTGAGGATGGAGGTGGTGTATAGCGCCTCGGGAAAAAAAAGTTTCAAAATGTTATACAGCTATTAAGAGATCCAACATGTGCTAATTATATTTATTTATATGCGAGTGTTAATTAATAATATAAAAGACATTCCATGAATAAAATAACAAGTGTACGAGGTGTATTTGAAGTGAATGGGTTATAAGGAGAGCACTTGGGACAAGTCAAATTGGAAATTACATGATGGATTAAATTCTAAATGAGCACGTGCAAGATCTAACTTTAAATGAGCATATCTAGATATGTATAAGGAGTTATGTGGTGAATAACCTATCAAATGAAAGCTCTTCGCGTCTTCTAACTCTTTAAACCGTTCGTTATTTTTATATTCCTTCAAGAAGTTATGATCAAATTACCAAAGACTAGCAGTGAAGTACTGTCATAACGTCTGGGTCCGCGTCCAGGCTTGGAGGAGCGAAATAGAGACGCGAAGCATCGGGGGAAGCATCTGAAACCTAAAAATTTGGACCTATAAGTACATGGTCGGGGAGAGAAACTATTTTGAGATTTTGGGGATAGGGTTCTTGAGGTCAAGATGCGATTTTAAACTCCAAATTAAGTCGAACCAACAAAGGTAAGTTGTCAACGATATTTTAGGTTGATTCTTACTCAATATACATGAGTTCTAATATCATTCTTATATACAAATACTATATTTCATCATCAAATTCTCATGAACAAAAGTATCACCAAAGTTGTGATTTTTCAAGATTGATCTACTAAAGATAATTCTAATACTTCAAACTCATTTATTATGAGTAGTTAGAAATATTTATTATAAGTTTTAATGGTTGAAATATTGGATTATAAACTCTAGTTCATGGCAAGAATAATATTTTTAAGAAAATGAGAGAGAAGATGAATAGAATTATTGGAAATGAAATTGATGAATACAATGAACCTATGAAATTAATTATTAGCAAAAGTTGAAAGTGGTCAACTAAGTAATCGCTCGAATTGTATATTTTGCAAGTGTTGATTAAGGATGGCAATGAATAGTAACTTGGTGGCATTGGATAATTGATATAATAATATTAATGTTACGACCCAAAATCCACTAGTCGTGATAGCACCTAACTCAATCGACTAGGTAAGCCAACTAATAACTACCCAATTTTTAAAATATTAATAAGACAATTAAACAAAGGAATTATCTAAATATTTTATATTTTTCAAGGACTAATAGTACAAATCATGAGCTTCTAAGAATAGAATTGACAAAGTCGATATGATATAAATACATCTTCTATTTGAAAAGTACATAAACAGAGTTTAATAAGTCTAAGACTACCACGAGCAAGAGGTAGCCACAACCAGAACGCATGTACGGCTTCAAATTCGGCAACTGTCGAGCACAGCAACAACATCAGCTAATATATGCACACAATATGTAGAAGTGTAGTATCAGTACGACCGTTCCCATGTACTGAGTAAGTAATAAACCTAATCTTAGGTTGAAAGTAGTGACGAGTTTGAACAAAGGTCAGTTCCAACACCAATAGCTAACAACAGTCCATAACAACATAAAGCAATTAAATAAAGAAGTAACTCAGAGATAAAATGCTCAGCTTTTTCACAGTTTTCTGAAAAAAGTTTCACTTTTTAAGTATATCAGTGAAAACCCAACTCCTTTACCGAAAACGTCAAATATACAAGAAAGATTGAAAAACTATGAGTTTCTCCCAAAAAAAAATTCTTTTCAGTCGTAAATATGATGTTTCATTTTCTCTCTAGAGAGCAAGTGCAAAATACCTCTCTATGTCCATATGTCAATATATGTGAGAAGTCATGAATACATGATACCGTACGACATGAGAAAAATGCATCTCTATCCCTATATGTCAAGTACATATCAAATGCGATGCGACTCAACAATAAAACCATATGCATACTTTCAAAGTATCAATTCATTCAGTGCTCCCAATCACTCAGTCCTTACAGTCACTAAATCCTCACAGCCACTCAGTCCTTACAGTCATTCAATCCTTCGCATCACTTGGCACTCGACACTCGCACTCACTAGGTACCTATGCTCACTGGGGTGTGTACATACTCCAGAGGGGCTCCTTCAGCCCAAGCACTATAACAAGCCAATCATAGTATATATCATAAAAATATACTGCAGCGTGCAGCCCGATCACATATATATATCCTCACCATCAGGCCCTCAGCCTCGTGTCACGACCCGGATTTTCCCCCAACATCGGGATCGTGATGGCGCCTACTCGTGGTAGCTAGGCAAGCCACCGTATTCATACTATCCCGTTTTTAACACAATCTTAATTAAATAAATGCGGAATACTTTATCGAAATAGTGAAAATCATACTGAAATCCTCTACCCAAGACGTGGAGTCACCAACTCACAAACTACTATGGAATACTACACATAAAAGTCTCAAGGAAATATAACATAATTCTGTTTGTCTCGGAACAAAGAGACTACAGCTAGTAACATAAGTAAAGAGAGAGACGCCGGGCTTGCGGACGCCTGCAAGCTATCTCGGTCTCAAATGTGATCAACTCCCACGCAATCGATTTACTGCTGCTGCTCCTGATCGTAACCCGAAACTGTGCAAAAACGCACAGAAGTGTAATATCAGCACAACCGACCCCATGTGTTGGTAAGTGCCTGGCCTATCCCGGCGAAGTAGTGACAAGCCTAGGACCAGACACCCACATAAACCTGTACAATTCAATATATATATATGTGTACCACAAAATAACAAGAAATAATCAAGTATTAACACAATAAGGAATATCTTAAAGAATTCAACAATTAACCACAGTTAATAAATTCACAAGGAAAAACAAAGTATAATGTAAACACAAGTAATATCAATTCAAGAAATAGCAAGCAGTTGCACGGCATCACCCTTCGTGCTTTTACTCTAATCCTCACCAAATAAGCAAATAAAGTACACGCATCACCCTTCGTGCTTTTACTCTCATCCTCACATCCATGGTACGGCATGATCCTTCGTACATGGTTCAATAATAGGGCACTGCATGATCCTTCGTGCATAAATAAATAAATAAACATGGCACGGCATCACCCTTCGTGCATTATCACTCTTCCTCACCCAAATAACAATCAAATAAGTTCACAAGGAAAACAAGGTATAATGGAAACACAAGTAATATCCAGTCAAGAAATGGCAAACAATTGCACAGCATCACCCAAATAAAATATAATGGAAAAACAAGTAATATCAAGTCAAGGAATAGCAAACAATTGCACGGCATCACCCTTCGTGCTTTTACTCTCATCCTCACCAAATAAACAAATAAAGTACACGGCATCACCCTTCGTGCTTTTACTCTCATCCTCACATCCATGGTACGGCATGATCCTTCGTACATGGTTCAATAATAGGGCACGGCATGATCCTTCGTGCATAAATAAATAAATAAACATGGCACGGCATCACCCTTCGTGCATTATCACTCTTCCTCACCCAAATAACAATCAAATAAGTTCACAAGGAAAACAAGGTATAATGGAAACACAAGTAATATCCAGTCAAGAAATGGCAAACAATTGCACGGCATCACCCAAATAAAATATAATGGAAAAACAAGTAATATCAAGTCAAGGAATGGCAAATAGTTGCACGGCATCACCCTTCGTGCTTTTACTCTCATCCTCACCAAATAAGCAAATAAAGTGCACGGCATCACCCTTCGTGCTTTTACTCTCATCCTCACATCCATAAGACGGCATGATCCTTCGTACATGGTTCAATAACAAGGCACGGCATGATCCTTCGTGCATAATCAACATAAACATGGCACGGCATTAACCTTCGTGCATAAATAAATAAACATGGCACGGCATCACCCTTCGTGCATTATCACTCTTCCTCACCCAAATAACAATCACAGTAAAGGGCAGAGAAAGAAACAACAATTCATAAATCGTCCCATCAAGGGCAATCAATAATTATCTTCACAACAAGTCCCAACAAGGGAGAACAATAACAATTCACCTGTAATATATCTCAAAATATCATTTTCCAACGACTCACGGTCATACTAGACGCCAGTGTATGGATGCTCGTCACCACAGCCCATACACCGCACTCGATCACATAACACATAACACATAATCCTATTCCCTCAAGTTAGGATAGAACAAACACTTACCTCGAGTGCTTATGAACAATTCAATCCGTGGATATGTCTTTTCTTTCAATTTGGCTCCAATTCAACCGTATCTATACACAATTGATTTAATATCATCAATTCTACTCAACAACTAATTCTTAACACCAAATAACACTTTTTCAACATTCTTCCATGAATAGTAAATTTCAACCCCGGGCCCACATGGTCGGAATTCGGGGTTAGGACCAAAATCCGGTTACCCATCCCCCACGAGTTCATGTATATAATTTGTTTCAAAATCGGACCTCAATTCGAGGTCCAATTCCCCAATTTATGAAAAACCTATTTTCTAACCAAAAACAAGAATTTTACCATGAAAACATTTGATTTCTAATGAAAAACATGTTTAATGATGTTAGGAATTGAAAGAATTAAGTAAAAAGTGACTTACAATCGTTTTGGTGAAGAAGAAATCCTTGAAGAGTCGCAATTGGGTGTTTTGGTTTTGTGAAAAATGAAGAAATGACTGAAATTCGTGTTTTTCAGGTCTCCGTGTTCGCATTTGCGAACATGGGTTCGCAATTGCGAACCCCGACCAATTTCTGGAGTTTGAAAAATAAGCTAAGGGTGGGAAGTTCGCATTTGCGACAAAAGGTTCGCATTTGCGAATAAGGCTCTTCGCATTTGCGAAGAAATCTTCGCATTTGCGAAGCCTGGCTGGGCAGGCATCCTTCGCATTTGCGAAGAAAGCTTCGCATTTGCGAAGCCTGGCTGGGCAGGCATCCTTCGCATTTGCGAAGAAAGCTTCGCATTTGCGAAGCATGGCTGGTCTGTCACATTTGCGATCAATTGTTCGCATTTGCGAGCCTTGCCTTACACTGTCCCCTTCGCAATTGCGAGAAATTCTTCGCAATTGCGAAGCCAACAGCTGGGTGAAAAAAACCAGCAGCTCAAAATTCAGATTTTCATCCAACGGCCTATCAAATCTTTACCCGAGCCCCCCGGGCTCCAAACCAAACATGTACACAACCTCAAAAACACATTATGGACTTGTTCGTGCGATCAAATCGCCAATATCACTTCGTTTTAATCAAATCGAGCCTCAAACTCATGATTTTCATACTTTTGATTTTCAAAACTTCTTAACTTGGAACTCAAGGTCCAAAACATCTCAAACGACATCCAAATGTCACCAAACTTTACGGAAATCACATATATAATATTTAAGACTTGTACCGGGCGTCGGAACCAAAATACGAGCCCGATACCAATGTCTATCAATTTATTTCCTTTAATAATTGTATCAAAAACAATTTCACATAAAAATTCATAACTTGGGCTCTAGGCCTCAGAATTCGACTCCGGACACATGTCCAAGTCCCATATTTTCCTACGGACCTCTCGGGACCATCCAATCTCGGGTCCGGATCCGTTTACCGAAAATGTTGACCGAAGTCAACCATATCAATATTAATATCATTTTTATCCACATTTCTCATAAAATTCATATTTTCTATCACAAAATCTTTCCGGCTACATGCTCGGATCGTGCACGTAAATCGAGGCAACATAGAACGAGGTTTTCAAGGCCTCAGAAGCTCGAAATTATTAATAAAATAAGTGATGACCCTTCGGGTCGTCACAATCTCCACCTCTAAAACAACCGTTCGTCCTCGAACCGACAAAAGAAAGAAGTACCTGAGTCGGAAACAAGTGTGGTAACGGCTCCGCATATCGACTCAGACCCAGGTCGATGCCTTAGGAGGTCGACCTCTCCACCGAACACGCATCGACGGATAACTCTTCGACCTCAACCGTCGAACTTGGTCGGTCTAGAATAGCCACCGCTCCTCCTCGTAGGATAGATCATTGTCCAATTGGACAATACCGAAGTCTAACACATGTGTGGATCGCCGTGGTATCTCCGAAGCATAGATACATGAAAAACCGGATGCACGGCCGATAAACTAGGCGGCAAAGCTAATCCGTAAGCCACCCCTCCCACTCTGTCTAGAATCTCAAATGGGCCAATATACCTAGGGCCGAGCTTGCCCTTCTTCCCAAACCTCATCACGCCCTTCATAGGCGACACTCGGAGCAATACTCGTTCACCAACCATGAAATCTACATCTCGAACCTTACGATCCGCATAAGTCTTCTGCCTGGACTGAGCTGAACGCAATCTCTCCTGAATAGTCTTGACCTTATCTAAGGCCTCCGAACTAAGTCTGTACCTAACAACCGAGCCTCTCCCGGTTCAAACCATCCAACCGGTGATCGACATCGCCTACCAATAGTGTTGCCGTAAGTCCCGGTACATCTTCGCGCCGCCCGACTGAATAGAATACCGCGAACCGCGGGCCCTCGCTAAGATCAACTTTCGAATCCCTTCGACATCTGGCACACAAACTCGACCTCGCAATTTCAATACTCCATCATCATCTAGATTCACCTGCGTGGCACCTCTCCGCTGTACCGTATCTCTCAACTCACGCAAACGAGGATCATCAAATTGCCTCTCACTGATACACTCAAATAAAGAAGAACGAGCGACCGTGCAGGCTAACACCTTGCTAGGCTCAGAAATATCCAACCTCACAAATCGATTGGCCAAGGACTGAACATCCAAAGCAATTGGCCTCTGATTGACTGGAATATAAACAAGACTGCCCATACTGGCTGACTTCCTACTCAAAGCGTCAGCCACCACGTTTGCTTTTTCCCTGATGATATAAAAAGGTGACATCATAATCTTTCCGCAATACCAGCCACCTTCTCTGCCTCAAATTCAACTCTTTTTGTTTAAACAAATACTGAAGACTCTTATGATCGGTGTATACTTCACATACTACACCATACAAATAATGCCTCCAGATCTTCAATGCGTGAATAATCGCCGCAAATTCTAGATCATGCACTCGGTAATTCTTTTCATGCATCTTCAGCTGCCTCGAAGCATAGGCAATAACCTTGCCATCCTGCATTAACACTGCACCAAGCCCAATACGGAAAGCATCACAATAATCAGCATAAGGTCCCGCACTTGTGGGTAAAATCAATACCGGTGCTGTAGTCATGGCTGTCTTGAGCTTTTGAAAGCTCGTCTCACATTCATCTGACTATTCAAATTGAACACCTTTCTGTGTCAATCTGGTCAGTGGGGTTGCAATAGATGAAAACCCCTCGCCGATAATAACCCGCTAATCCCAAGAAACTCCAAATCTCTGTGGCTGATGTTAGTCTAGGTCAGTTCTTGACTGCCTCAATCTTCTTCGGATCAACCTGGATACCTGCTGCCGTCACAATATGACCCAGGAATGCAACCGAACTTAGCCAAAATTCACACTTCAAAATTTTGCATATAGTTGGCTATCTTTCAGAGTCTGCAAAGTCACTTTGAGATGTAGCGCATGCTCCTCATGACTGTAGGAGTATGTCAATATGGAAACAATGAAGACTACAACGAACAAGTCTAAATAAGGCACGAACACACTCATGCGTATGCACATATCCATGACTCAGAAGTCTGGCCATAAGAGTTATTCTTAAATTACAACATTGTCAAGTAACCCTGTTATCAAATACCTTATTCTACAAATCCCACTTTACTCAGAATGAGGTATCGTGACCTCGTGATTATTTTCCCGAATTAATGCGTCATATTTATCCTTACCTGGTGCTCGTCTCAAGGGCTAAGCTCAACGGTTTCAAAATAGAAATGGCTAATATGAATAGAAACTATACAAGAATTGTCAAATAGTCCTAACGGGCATGACTCTTATTTACGAATGCAATACGAAAATATCAATTTCATAAAAGAAGAATTTTAAACACATAAACTCTTACTACCAGAACCCAGTCCTCATATGATATCCACCGCAGCTTGAAGCTCGGCTTAGAAATATTTCACATTATGCCAAAAATTGGAGGATCTCATCCTCAACTCTGAATCACAGTGCTTGCACATCATATAATCTGAAATTTTTCATTTCATTTCTTTCTTCCTTTCAATAATTGTCCGTCAAAGATAATCACGACATAAAATAAGCCCTCATACTGATAGGGAGCACAATTAACGATTAAAATTAGTTATCCCGAAAATTATATCAAAACCCACTGTAATAAGTAATATAAAGTCACTCTTAGCCTCATGGATATTTTAGTGACTAACACCTAATAATAGGGATGTCTATCCTCATGTAATATCTCAACGTGAGTATTTCCCTAAGTAGTATGATTACGATGCTCGCTCATGAATGGAGCATGTTAAAAGGACTCGCCTAAATTTTCTTTCAAAAACCAATTCAAACTAAGGGAAAATTATTCTGTCTATAACAATCTGAATTATACGTATGATGACCACATTTGGTGTAGTGACCTCCCTCATATCATAAAAATTATATCAATGGCTGGGTCTCCACCTCTAGGATTTTCACCTCCACCTCCAACATCATAACCTCTATATCTGGCTGGCCATGTAGGATAATTATTAACTGCAATGGAGCGTGTAGCCTGAGTGCTTTCCTAAAATTGTATTTCTCCAATATTCCACATTCACAGCAATTCCTTTAAGGATCAGTTAACTTATTGCTCATGGCAATATATATTCTGACACAGTCATTGTGACCTGGTACAACCGTTCAGATCGCACATACCACATATTGCAAAGAATCTCGAGGTGACGTCTTCATAACATTTTCTAAAAATAGAGTTTAGTAGTTAGCGTTGCATTGGCCGGCTTGCCCTCTTGATAATCTTGTCACAAACATTGATGGCCAATTTACTCTTCGGCCAATTCTTAACACTGCTGAGCTACCCCATTTACTCATAAACTCTTCGTTATTCTTCTGGGGCGATTTCTTACCCCATGAAATGAACCAACCTTAAATATGTATAAATTATTTGGAGGACATTTCCATACCATATATATATACATTCCAATAACTCATCATATTTGTCCTTCACAACTCCAACACATCGACCGGACGTCAAGGTCCGTTGAAACCCAACACGATTTATTAGGTGATCTCCCGATATAATTGCGTCTTCCGTTGGGACCATAACTTGTGTGGTAAATACATTATCTTCCCACTACTTCTGTGTGCCTTCCGTAGCACAGTAAAATGAACTCCTCGCATTCGACTATTCCCACGTTCTGTAATTCCTCATAAGAACTGTCAAACACAATCTCGTGGGTTCTCAAAAGATGCACCGCTGAAGGTGGCAGCGAAGACTTTGGTGAAACTTGTCCTCTGTAAAACTTTTGAAGGCATAGTTGATCTATCACCAGCCTGTGCCATTGTTCGGCTGGATAAGCGGTACGTGACTACGCCATTCGTGGGAAGACAAGAGTGGAAATTTAACTTAACACTTTGAAGAACAATTTCGCACGATAAGAAAGAACAATTGAGAGACTCTTTCCTAACTCAATAGACTCTGGAGGACAAGTACAGACGTCTCCGTACCTACCTCTCAAACTCTACTAAGCTTGTTCGTGAGTGGTGAGACCTATGTAACCTAGAGCTCTGATACCAACTTGTCACGACCCGGATTTTCCCCCAACATCGGGATCGTGATGGCGCCTACTCGTGGTAGCTAGGCAAGCCACTGTATTCATACTATCCCGTTTTTAACAAAATTTTAATTAAATAAATGCGGAATAACAAATCACACGGTGAAAATCATACTGAAATCCTCTAACCAAGACGTGGAGTCACCAACTCACAAACTACTATGGAATACTACACATAAAAGTCTGAAGGAAATATAACATAATTCTGTTAGTCTCGGAACAATGAGACTACAGCTATTAACATAAATAAAGAAAGAGACGCCGGGCCTGCGGACGTCTGCAAGCTACCTCGGTCTCAAATGTGATCAACTCCCACGCAATCTATTTACCGCTGCTGCTGCTCCTGATCGTAACCTGGACCTGTGCAAAAACGCACAGAAGTGTAGCATCAGCACAACCGACCCCATGTGCTGGTAAGTGCCTGGCCTATCCCGGCGAAGTAGTGACAAGCCTAAGACCAGACACCCACATAACCTGTACAATTCAATATATATATATGTGTACCACAAAATAACAAGAAATAATCAAGTATTAACACAATAAGGAATATCTTAAAGAATTCAACAATTAACCACAGTTAATAATTTCACAAGGAAAAACAAAGTGTAATGTAAACACAAGTAATATCAATTGAAGAAATAGCAGACAGTTGCACGGCATCACCCTTCGTGCTTTTACTCTCATCCTCACCAAATAAGCAAATAAAGTACACTGCATCACCCTTCGTGCTTTTACTCTCATCCTCACATCCATGGTACGGCATGATCCTTCGTACATGGTTCAATAATAGGGCACGGCATGATCCTTCGTGCATAAATAAATAAATAAACATGGCACGGCATCACCCTTCGTGCATTATCACTCTTCCTCACCCAAATAACAATCAAATAAGTTCACAAGAAAACAAGGTATAATGGAAACACAAGTAATATCAAGTCAAGAAATGGCAAACAATTGCACGGCATCACCCAAATAAAATATAATGGAAAACAAGTAATATCAAGTCAAGGAATAGCAAACAATTGCACGGCATCACCCTTCGTGCTTTTACTCTCATCCTCACCAAATAAACAAATAAAGTACACGGCATCACCCTTCGTGCTTTTACTCTCATCCTCACATCCATAATACGGCATGATCCTTCGTACATGGTTCAATAACAGGGCACGGCATGATCCTTCGTGCATAAATAAATAAATAAACATGGCACGGCATCACCCTTCGTGCATTATCACTCTTCCTCACCCAAATAACAATCAAATAAGTTCACAATGAAAACAAGGTATAATGGAAACACAAGTAATATCAAAGTCAAGAAATGGCAAACAATTGCACAGCATCACCCAAATAAAATATAATGGAAAAACAAGTAATATCAAGTCAAGGAATAGCAAACAATCGCACACAGCATCACCCTTCGTGCTTTTACTCTCATCCTCACCAAATAAACAAATAAAGTACACCTGCATCACCCTTCGTGCTTTTACTCTCATCCTCACATCCATAAGTACGGCATGATCCTTCGTACATGGTTCAATAACAGTGCCACGGCACGATCCTTCGTGCATAATCAATAAATAAACATGGCACGCGCATTAACCTTCGCGCATAAATAAATAAACATGGCACTGCATCACCCTTCGTGCATTATCACTCTTCCTCACCCAAATAACAATCACAGCTAAGGGCAAAGAAAGAAACAGTAATTCATAAACCGTCCCATCAATGGCAATCAATAATTATCTTCACAACAAGTCCCAACAATGGAGAACAATAACAATTCACCTGTAATATATCTCAAAATATCATTTTCCAACGACTCACGGTCATACTAGACGCCAGTGTATGGATGCTCGTCACCACAGTCCATACACCGCACTCGATCACATAACACATAACACATAATCCTATTCCCTCAAGCTAGGATAGAACAAACACTTACCTCGAGTGCTTATGAACAATTCAATCCGTGGATATGTCTTTTCTTTCAATTTGGCTCCAATTCAACCGTATCTATACACAATTGATTTAATATCATCAATTCTACTCAACAACTAATTCTTAACACCAAATAACACTTTTTCAACATTCTTCCATGAATAGTAAATTTCAACCCCGGGCCCACATGGTCGGAATTCGGGGTTAGGACCAAAATCCGGTTACCCATCCCCCCACGAGTTCATGTATATAATTTGTTTCAAAATCGGACCTCAATTCGAAGTCCAATTCCCCAATTTATGAAAAACCTATTTTCTAACCAAAAACAAGAATTTTACCATGAAAACATTTGATTTCTAATGAAAAACATGTTTAATGATGTTAGGAATTGAAAGAATTAAGTAAAAAGTGACTTACAATCGTTTTGGTGAAGAAGAAATCCTTGAAGAGTCGCAAATGGGTGTTTTGGTTTTGTGAAAAATGAAGAAATGACCGAAATTCGTGTTTTTCAGGTCTCTGTGTTCGCATTTGCGAACATGGGTTCGCAATTGCGAACCCCGACCAATTTCTGGAGTTTGAAAAATAAGCTAAGGGTGGGAAGTTCGCATTTGCGACAAAAGGTTCGCATTTGCGAACAAGGCTCTTCGCATTTGCGAAGAAATCTTCGCATTTGCGAAGCCTGGCTGGGCAGGCATCCTTCGCATTTGCGAAGAAAGCTTCGCATTTGCGAAGCCTGGCTGGGCAGGCATCCTTCGCATTTGCGAAGAAAGCTTCGCATTTGCGAAGCATGGCTGGGCAGGCTCCTTCGCATTTGCGATCAGGGGTTCGCATTTGCGAACCCTGCCTTGGTCTGTCACCTTCGCAATTGCGAGAAATTCTTCGCAATTGCGAAGCCAACAGCTGGGTGAAAAAACCAGCAGTTCAAAATTCAGATTTTCATCCAACGGCCTATCAAATCTTTACCCGAGCCCCCGGGCTCCAAACCAAACATGTACACAACCTCAAAAACACATTATGGACTTGTTCGTGCGATCATATCGCCAATATCACTTCGTTTTAATCAAATCGAGCCTCAAACTCATGATTTTCATACTTTTGATTTTCAAAACTTCTTAACTTGGACTCAAGGTCCAAAACATCTCAAACGACATCCAAATGTCACCAAACTTTACAAAAATCACATATATAATATTTAAGACTTGTACCGGGCGTCGGAACCAAAATACGAGCCCGATACCAATGTCTATCAATTTATTTCCTTTAATAATTGTATCAAAAACAATTTCACATAAAAATTCATAACTTGGGCTCTAGGCTTCAGAATTCGACTCCGGACACATGTCCAAGTCCCATATTTTCCTACGGACCTCTCGGGACCATCCAATCTCGGGTCCGGATCCGTTTATCGAAAATGTTGACCGAAGTCAACCATATCAATATTAATATCATTTTTATCCACATTTCTCATAAAATTCATATTTTCTATCACAAAATCTTTCCGGCTACATGCTCGGATCGTGCACGTTAATCGAGGCAACTTAGAATGAGGTTTACAAGGCCTCAGAAGCTCGAAATTATTAATAAAATAAGTGATGACCCTTTGGGTCGTCACAATCACTCAGTCATCAATCTCTTCAGTCTCTCGGGGATCTCACTGTCATAAAATACAACCCATAAATAATGATATGTTGTATCAACAAATAATAACTGAGACTGAGATGTGATATGTATATGAATGTGTATGACTGAGTATATAATGCAATGAAAGCAGATAGCTCAACCGCAGAAATGACCTCAGTGGGTCCCAATATGATAAGCATATAGCCTAGACACGGATTCTAGCATGGATCTCAATAGCTCAAGTACATAGAAATTTCATGGTTACAGGTAAGATCAGGTAACTATATAGTACTATAGAAATAACAAAGTCACAATTCATACGGTGCACGCCCACACACCCGTCATCTAGCATCTGTGTCACCTCAACACCTATCACAAAGCACATAATTGTGGGTTTCATACCCTTAGCATTAAGTTTAAAAGAGTTACTTATCTCGAGTAAGCCAATTCCAATACGGAGCAAGCCAAGCAATGCTCCATAAATATCATCCCGCACGTTCTGACCTTTGAACGGGTCAAAACTAAAAAACAACTCAAATACATCGGACAATGCTACAAAGGAACCAATCCCAATCGAAAAATGTCGAATCTTTAATCAAAAGCCCAAAATCAGCCAAAAAACCCAACCCGGACCGGTGCCTCGGAACCGACAAAACTCACAAAATTCGACAACCCATTTGTACAAGTCCAACCATACTAGTTTCACTCAAATCCGACTCCAAATCGATGTTCAAAATTCAAAAATTTACTTTATGAAATTTTAGACAAAATCCCTAAATTTCACTTTGAAATCATCAATCAAATGCAAAAAATGAAGATAGATTTATAAAATATATCCAAAATCGGGTATAGAACACTTACTCTAATCCATATGGTAAAAATCGCCTCCAAATATTGTCCAAATTTGAGCTCCCCAACTCAAAATATGACGAAATGAACAAATATTTGATACTAAGCACTTTGGCCCAACTATTCTGCCTCGTTTTACATGCTAAACAATCCCAAACTTGCTTTTAATGCCTCCAATGGATTCCTTATGAAATTTCTGTCAAGATAGACTTTTGAATCACTCCATTTGACCTTTTAATGAAGGAGATATTCTGGTTTTAATATTTAGAGATAGTGCAAATTTTTAATACGAAGTTGGTGGCAATTTCGTAATTAATTTGGAAAATCAAGCAACCCAATTCTTAGAAAATGACCATAAAATCCTTATACGATGTCTATATTCGATGATTCTTTTTATTACGGATCCGTAATTACGATGTGAATCTAATGTTTCAACCAAAACAGAAATTGGAGCTCATTTGTTCAATGTGGTACCATTTATGCTTGAAGAAGTGACATCGAAACATAAGAAAAACGAGTGCAACACAACCCAATTCTATCCAAAACACACCCGAGCCCCTCCGAACCCCGTACAATCATACAATAAGTCCCATAACATAATAAAGACTTACTCGAGGCCCCAAGTCACGCATAAAAACATCAAAACGATGAAACACACCTTAGATCAAACTTATTGAACTTTCGACTTCCAAAAACTCACGCCAAAACATATCAAATCAACTCGGAATGAACTCAAATTTTGCACACAAGTGCTAATATATCATACAAAGCTATTTGAGCCCCCAAACTACCAAGCAAAGTACAAATTCTCAAAACGACAGTTCGGATCATTACATTGTCCCCCAATTAAACATACGTTCGTCCTCGAACGTGCCAAGAGTTGTTCCCAAGGCCATCAAACAACCGTATAACTTTACCACACACACACTCGGGGGTGATCCCATATCACCCTATTTTAACTAGGCCCGACCACATCACACAACTGGATATGATTACATCATCCTTAGTTCGTAAACCACAACATCCAATTTCTAACATCCGAAATTACTACAAGACCCGAACTTTGCATATTTACATTGTATAAGTCTGAACAAGCTGTATCAAGCCATAACTAGGAACCACGATACAATCATAAGAAATACCACACCGCTCAAATACTCATAGCGATAACTTCCGACCGCATTAGTTGCTCGATAACCAACTCAACACCGTAACGAACCTCATATCAACTAAAATCTTGTTCTGAACCCTTGTACGCTGACAATGATGAAAGAAACATGCAGAAACTCATAACCACTTATCAGACCAACAAGTCATGGAACTCTCTCTCCTTCGTCAAGAACTATAACCTATTTCTAAGTCGACTTTCAATTTTATCCTTCCAACCATGTTGTCATCAATTATGATAGCATCCATTCTAGGTCCAATGACCTCATCTCATCCAACACACTCATTCTAGTGACGTGCCAAATCAATACTATCTAAAGCCTCAACTCGTGCAATCTATACACTAATAAGTAACAATCCAAATGTACTCAAATCATGAAAAAATGACTCAAACGAGAGAACTGTCCCGCAAGCTTAACAAGTACTGTCATAACAAAATACTAAAAATTCATGACACCCCATAGGACCATCATACGAATCTAACACAAAGGTTCATACCTCAACATAATTTCCCTACAATGCGTTCCTCATCCAAATATTGATCCATGGCATACACCTCAAGCCACCCTGCTCAAAATCAATAACCACGTGCAATTCGACATCAAGTACTCAAAGTGCATTACCATAAACATGGAGAGGCAAATGACACAGTGCCATACAAACCCCGAAAGAACATAACCAATATTCAATCAATCATGCAATACTCTAATACTCATCTCGCTCAAATCCCGTTATAAGGCCCCAATAGAACCGCACCATGTGTGCTTATAACCACAATTCACAACTCCTTATAGCATAGAATAGCAACTCACAAATCATTTCAAAACACGAATAAGCTCAACAACAACCAAATGGTACATTCCTCAGCAATAGTAGTATGGAGCCAACCAATTCGACTCGGTGCAGAATACACATCCTAGTTGGGCCTACCAATGGAACCCAGATTAGCTCTAGTTACCCACAAATAGATAAATAACCCCCCCAATGTACCACAATGACTGAATCATAACACATAATATCATTTGGCTAGCTTCGGCCACGACTTCATAGTCCACAACCACGATAAAATCTGCTCCTAAGAACTCCTAGTCTCCAAATCCATAGAACACACGAATCACCATATCTGATCTCTTCTACATCGCCTGAATGTCTAACATATCTATCTCATACATAATTATCCTATGAGGAATACTTCTGTAATTCTTTCGTGCCATATAGCAAAATTTGAATATCAGCAGTCGATCAACTAGCAGAGTATCGCAATAACAATGAAGTATCCATAAATCAAAATACATTTCCCCTTCTGAAATGTATACTCTCATCAAGCCATACCAGATAGTGATACCATTTACATAGTTATTTGAAACTGTCCATGTTGTTTAAGGACTCATAACCTCCCATTCAAAACTGAACCATGCCCTTACACATGTAAATTCTAATCCTACACAACACATTGCATACACCATGTCATCATACAAACAATACGAGCACTTTATAATCCACTCCGCGCCATAAGCAACTACATACTCAATTAGCCAAGGACCTTCCATTTGATCCCATCCAGGATAAAATCACTTTACATCACATGCTCCTTATACCAGTAGAAAATATACATCTCTAACCGTGGTAAAAACTATCAAGAACTCTTCGAATCCAAGTTGCAAAAAACCAAACCATCAAGACTGAATCCCTCTAACTCAACCAAGTTATGCAGGTCACTAAAAACCCAAGAGAATTGCCACGAAATACCTCTAAAACCCACCACATCATAAGCACCCAAAAAACCGATCATATCCATTAATGTGCAAGTCAAAGCTACTACTAGCTTGTCCTAATTCTTCGATTTCCTCCTGAATTGCCTTTAAATTGATACCTTTCGTTGCTAGAACACTACTAACCTTAACCAAAACTTGCCCCACGAACTTTAGCATAGAACCACATTGCCCTAAGACTTATAAATTGTTGTATCCCTTCTTAAGCACCCCCCAAAGTACCATAACCGAGACACCCACTCTAAAGAAACCTTTTGTGAATTTAAAGTTGTTCATATTACCTTCCTAACACTGAATGTTGAATCCATGATGATATAGAAATACTACGAGTCTCGACACAATCCAATGAAAAATCCTCAACCCTAACCTTATACAAATCCTAAAATTCTCAATTGCTACATATATATCTTGAACCCCTTAGAACCCTTTCGAGAGCCTTCCATTCTGCTCAAATTTCAATGAAACCAACCAGACGGACCGAACGACATGTGCCCCATTAGCACCCATGGAAGTAACGCACACTCCTAAGCAACCGAGCAAACTCATTTTATGCATACTATACCCTTCACAAACAACCACTCAATTATTTTATGATTCATATATACTCATAGAGTGTAATACAACCGGTATCCGAAAGTTCCTCTCCTTGAGTCATCCTCGATATCCACCTCTGCAAGTCATAATTGATTCACAAGTTTACCTCGAACCGAAAACAATCAACACAAAATTGTGCAATCAACTCGTCGATAGTAGACTCTCTCACTTGGCTCAAAGCCATAGATCGAAACACACAATAACTCAAAATGCCCATACTCTATTACTGCTACAATAGTGTAGTGAAATTCTGTTGAATCCTTCATAAACTCACATGTACAACCCACATAGTACCTCAAATCATCTGCAAATCTGGCACACCCTAGTAACAACAAAGCCAACTCCCATCAGGGATCCAAACTCAAATTGCAACACATATAATTAACTGCAAAAGGGAACTCTCTACAAAACAATATTGGGATCACACAGCCTCAACATACCTCACAAGAGATAACCCATTTGCTTATTCTCGATCTGACATCTCTTTTTACCCTTCCACATTCATAACTATTACATTTTCACTAAATCTTCCTGAGTTTGAAATCATACCACGACATTGAAAACTTATTTCACTCTGCAACCTAACAACATGAAAGATCCTTCAACACGCCCATAAATCAAGACTATACATTGAATAAAGACAGAAATCAAGCACCCAATTGCCCCTTTTACACCTTAAACAAACCCTTCTCATCACGTTCAAACCATATTAACACATCTTACAGTCACATCATACTCATCATGTAACCATCCAGCCACAAACTCCACTAATAGGGACAATACCGAGCATATAAATCCAAAAGCATGTGCTTACACAATCAACATCTCTATGCTTAAGCTACAGTTGAAACTTGGCCTCGAGTCCTCCAGACTGGCCTATCATCAGCAATTCAGCATACTGAAATCACATCTCGCATATCATCCTGGGAATCACAAGCCGCCCATGCATAACTAATACCGAGCAGTCATGTGCGCATACAAATGCGTGGAAGGAATTCAAAAAGTTACACTTCAAGCTGAATCAATGCTGAACGATAAGGAAAAAAAGATGGAAAGTATATCCTAAATGCCCTGTAGCCTCTCAAAGATAGGTATGGACTTCATCATACCGATCCGCAAGACTCTATTAAACACTTGTTCATGACTTGTAGAACCTATGTACCTAGAGCTCTGATACCAATCTATCACGACCCAAAATCCACTAGTCGTGATGGCACCTAACTAACCTACTAGGTAAGCCAATTAATAACTATGCAATTTTTGAAATATTAATAAGACAACTAAACAAAGGAATTATCTAAATCTTATACATTTTTCAAGGGCTGGCAGTACAAATCATGAGCTTCTAAGAATAGAATTTACAAAGCTAGTATGAAGTAAATACATCTTCTCTTTGAAAAGGACACAAACAGAGTTTGATAAATCTAAGACTACCATGAACAAGAGGCAGCCACAACCGGAACGTAGGTATATCTTCAAACCCGAAAACTATCAAGCATAACATCAACATTAGCTAACATCTGCACGCAATATGCAGAAGTGTAGTATCAGCACAATCGACCACATATACTGAGCAAGTAACAAACCTAACCTTAGGTTGAAAGTAGTGACAAGCTTGAACAAAGGTCAGGTCCAACACCAATAGCCAACAACAGTTCATAACAACATAAAGCAATTAAATAAAGAAGTAACTCATAGAAAAAAATGCTCAATTTTTTCATAGTTTTCCGAAAATAGTTCCGCTTTTCAAGTATATAATTGAAAATCCAACTCCTTTACCGAAAACATAAAAAATACAAGTAATTTTTTTCAAAAAAAAAAATAAAATCTTTTCAACAGTAAATATGATGTTTCATTTTCTCTCCAAATAGCGAGTGAAAAATACCTCTCTATGCCCATATGTCAATATATATAAGAAGTCGTGAATGACGTGATACTGTATAATATGAGAAAAATGCATCTTTATGCTTGTATGTCATGTTCATGTCAAATGTGATGCGAATCAGCAAAAAATTTATATGCATACTCTCAGAGTATCAATTCACTCTGTCCTCCCAACCACTCAGTCCTCACAGTCACTCAGTCCTCACGGCCACTCATTCCTCACAGTCACTCAATCCTCCCAATCACTCGGCACTGGACACTCACACTCAGCAGGTACCTGCGCTTACTAGGGTGTGTATAGACTCTGGAGGGGCTCCTTCAGCCCAAGCGCTATAACAAGCCAATTATGGTATATATCAGTAAAACATGTTGCGGCATGCAGTCCGATCCCATATACATATCCTCACTATCAGGTCCCCGGCCTCACTTAGTCATCAATCTCTCCAGTCTCTCGGGCTCTTAATGTCATGAAATATCATAATGATATATTGTATCAATAGATAGTAACAGAGACTGAGATGTGATATGCATACGAATGAGTATGACTGAGTATATAATGCAATGAAAGCAGATATCTCAACAACAAAAATGACCTTAGTGGGTCCCAATAGGATAAGCATGTAGCCTAGACATGGATTCTTGCACGGATCACAACTCAATAACTTAAGTATTCAAAAATTTCATGGTTACAGGTAAGATTAGGTAACTACATAGTACCACAGAAACAACAGTCACAATTCACACGATGCATGCCCATACGCCCGTCACCTAGCATGTGTGTCACCTCAACACCGATCACATAGCACATAGTTTGGGATTTCATACCCTCAGCACTAAGTTTAGAAGAGTTACTTACCTCGAGCAAGCCAATTCTAATACCGAGCAAGACAAATGATGCTCCAAAAATATCATCCTGCACGTTCCGACCTTCGAACATCTCGAAACTAACCAGAAACAACTCAAATACCTTAAACAATGCTAAAGGAACCAATCCCAATCGAAAAAGATCGAATCTTTAGTCAAAAGCCCAAAATCGACCAAAAAGCCCAACTTGGACCCACACCTAGGAACCTGACAAAACTTGTAAAATCCAACAATTCATCCAATTCGAGTCCATCTATACTAGTTTCACTCAAATCCGACTCTGAATCGATGTTCAAAACTCAAAAATTCACTTTATGAAATTATAGACAGAACCCTTAAATTTCACTTTAAATTATTAATCAAATGCCAAAAACGAAGATGGATTCTTGAAAAATAACCAAAATCGAGTATAAAACACTTATCCCAATCCATATGGTGAAAATCACCTCCAAAAATTGTCCAAATCCGAGCTCCCCAACTCAAAATATGACCAAAATAAATAAATCTTCGATATTAAGTATTTTGCCCAGATATTCTGCCTCGTTTTGCCTGCCAAATGATCCCAAAACTTGCTTTTGATGCCTCCAATAGATTCCTTGTAAAATTTTAGTTAAGATAGGTTTTTCAATTACTTCATTTAACATTATAATGAAGGAGAAATGTTGGTTTCAATATTTAGAGATCGTGCATATTTTTAAATAAGAAGTCGGTGGCAATTTTGTAATTAATTTGAAAAATATGGCAACCTAATTCTTAGTAAAATGACCAAAAAAATTCTCGTACGATGTCCAATTTCGACGATTCTTCTTGTTACAGATCCTTAATTATGATACGGATCTAATGCTTCAACCAAAATTGAAATCAGAGCTCATTTGTTCAATGTGGTACCATTTATGCTTGAAGAAGAGACGTCGAAACATAATAAAAACGAGCTCAACACAACCCAATTCTATCCAAAACTCACCCGAGCCCCTCCAGACCACGTACGAACATACCAATAAGTCCCATGACTTACTCAAGGCCTCAAATCATGCATAACAATATTGAAATAATGAAACACGCCTCAAATCAAACTTAGTGAACTTTCGAACTTTCGACTTCCAAAAACTCGCGCTGAAACATATCAAATCAACTCGGAATGAACTCAAATTTTGCTTACAAGTCCTAATACATCATACAGAGCTACTCATGCCCCCAAACTACGAACGAAGTACAAATTCTCAAAATGACCGTCTGGGTCGTTACAATTAATGACTTTGAATTGGTCTTAAATTATAAGAATGAAATTAAATAGGCTAGCATGTGAATCTATTGGGCGATTTGAGTCGTTGAAGACTTCTAGCCAACTTATAAGCCATAAATGGATATCAAACAATATTTTAGGTTATATTTTGATGTAATTAGATATCTAATTATAGATATCGACTTGTTGGTGATGTTTGAGCATTTTAATTAACAATGAAAAAATGTAAGAGAACGGAAAGCTTGTGAATGTTAATAAAGCAAAAGCGAGGTAAGTTGCTTAAAACTTACTTTTCTTGATGAATTTTCTCTACAAGCATGTTTCGAGTTAATGCTTAAGTTATTTGCAAATGTACTTTCGTGCTTGTGGGGACTAAAAAAGTACAAATGTTCCATGTACTAAAATATTATGTTGCATATATATTGTCATGTTGTTCTAAAAAATTTTATTTTAAATCTTGTTAGCAAAATGACATGCAAGGTAAATGTATAAGTTTTATCAAAATTTATGTATTTATAAGAGTATACATATTTGAGTGCTAAAGATAAGTTTTTATGAAAAGTATTTCTTTCAAAAACTGATAAATGAAATAGCACTTGTGGTATCTTTTTATAAATTGCTAAAAGATTTAGCATGTAAAAGGTTGTTCGTAAATTTTTTGTTCAAGTGGTTTAGATTTTATATTAATGCTATAATTTGATAAAAATAGATCCTTTGATGCTATTAAGCTATGAATCTATTTTTAGAATGTCAAATATTTTGGGAGTTACTAGTGGTGACCATCGAGATTGGTCGAATGTTGAGTTCATTACCATAAAATTACATGTGCGGTGTAGGGACACATTCTAAAGATAAGCCGAGGTTTGTGGGATAAGTCCCCCAAGTAGGGCAAATGGGTTATATTAGCATGGCAGTCGATTCGTGCGGCACTGCGATAAGACGATCCGAGAAAGTATGGTATATAATACTTGTCGTTAGGTTGATGACCTAGTTGACCTTGTTCACATGTCGGTGTTGATATAGTACTTCTAGTGAAAGGTAAAGAATAATTTTCTTATGTTTAGGCCTAAGGAGCCGAAAGGGATTGCTCCTGCTGGCGGTCGTTGCTAGCCAGTGTACCTGCAACTAAGCAACACTGTCACACCTCCCTTTTTACTACCCCACTTTGGAAAAAATAAGCATATAAATACGCTTGTAGGGTATACCCCGACGCTCAGATATCCGAAATGGATAAAATAACATAAGGGAAAGAGTTTTTCCAATTAAAGGACAATCGGTTCGGGATTTTATTGAGATTAATCAGAGTCGCCACTTGGGAATGATAATGGTGTCCCAAGTCACCAGTTAATCCCGAATCCGAGGAATTTGACTCTAAAAAAATGTCTGCGAAGCAAAGATCCGGATAAGGAACTCTGTTAACCCGGGAGAAGGTGTTAGGCATTCCCGGGTTCCGTGGTTTTAGCACGGTCGCTCAATTGTCGTTCTCGACTCTTGTTTTGACTTCATCACAGATTTTAACAATATATAGTGCTTTTACGTTAAGTATTATTTTTAGAGAATTTGTGGCATTGCGAAAACACGCCTCGAGTCATACCGCAACCAGTACGCCTATGACTTTCGGTGTATTTTAGCTTTGCCGAGATTTGGATTTGAGTCGCACCAAGTGCACACTCATTCAATGGAAGGTATATTAAATCGTGCCCTAAAATAGTCTATCGGCTTTTAATTTTTTTGGTTAAGACTATGAAATTAGCTAGTAGTCTTCCCGAGTCTAATTGTATTAAACCATTACTAAGTGGGGGCCCCGCATATTTAAAGTCGGGCGAGGCTCATCCCAAGTTAATTTTAAAGTTCGATCCTAAGAAACGTATACTATGTTTTTCTAATCGTGTTTTTCCCTTAACCGTTTTTACACTAAGTATTCCAGGCCCATCGGGTTTCGTTATTGCTTATTTTGGGCCTGAACCTTCACACTTAATCAGACGGGAATTCAACTCGCCCAGGCATTCGAGGCCCAGACTGCAATTGAACTTTGACTTCTTAGCCCATCAGCTATATAACACAATTCAGGCTCTCGCCAAGTATCGAGCCCAAACCAGGATAAAATGACATTGTAAATAGCCAAATGAAAATACACATTTTGGAACAATAAGAAATCGATAAGCATTTTTATTTATAACCAGAGATATCAATACATGAGATAGTAATTCTAAGCTAATTGTCTTTCATACAGCCTAAACATGCTATCACTACTATCAATCTACAACTAAGAATTCATACTAATTTATTTAAATACTGGATAAAAGGTTTATTACTAATTCTACTACAATTGGTACTTATCTAGTATTACATACCCAGTTATTTCCTTATATAGCCTGCTAAAATCTTACTTCTGATTATTAAATTTAAACTAACTACATGAGCAACGATTACACAGTCTAATGGCCCCATTATTTGATTTCAGATACCCATAGATGAATGAATCGGAGACTTATGCATAATTATACTACTGATTTCCTTATAACTTGTTTTTTCACCAGATTATTAGCCCAATACTGGATGAATCACTGCTTGATCTAACGTTTCCAATTTTTCAAAGCTTATCTATTGTTTAGATGACATCTAATATATGATTATGATTTACGAATTTACTGTGAATGAGTGATTTCCGGTTTTGAAACTATTATTAACTAACGTGTGTTTTAAAGTTTTTTTTTTGCTTATTTAAGCTAAGTGATTTATGACTATGGTTATAATACTACTATACTACCGCTATTACATTGTTTTGTTTTTGCTCTTCTACAACTACATTCAATACTACCCTAAAACTATAGATCTAAACTACTAAACCAGTAACACAAAAGTAAACTACATATTCATAATAACAAGTAATTTTGATGCTTGAACTTCATTTCTATTCGGCAAATCCCATTACAGCTTCATTATGGATAGAAGAATACCTGGATCAATAAGAAAAATCCGATGAGTTCTAGGGAAATCAGGCAAGTAAGACAGCAATGGACTCAACTAGCAATGCAACAGTATTTGATTGACGATCCACCAAAGTAAGACCACAACAAATAACAGACAGAAATCCCACAGTGAAAGCAAGTAGAAATCCAAGACCAAATTCAAGCAAAGAACTCCAAAACCCAGAAGAAGTCCACAAGTATTCACCAGAAAAAATCCCAGAAACACTACTGCTAAGCTATTTCTTTACTCTGAAACTTTGTATTTAAAAGCCAGACTCAATGAATTTCAGATTGCAAAATTTCGAACCCCTTTCAGCCCCTTTTTAAGGTGTATTTATAGCTAGGCCAAGAGCTGAAACTTGGGGAGAAAGTATGGGATTAATCCCACCTCTCCCCCTCTAAAATTTATGAAATATACACTAAAGTCCCATTTCAGTTAACAGAAACCCTTCCAGCATGTGTTGGAAGGTTCTAAAGATTCCTTTTATGGGTTTTTACCAATGTAGCCCTAAGGGTTTGGGATTTTTACAGATTTCCCATTTTAGGGAGACCATTATACCCTTAAATCTCTGCAAAATTGCAGAAATCAGGGGTACAAATGACTCCCTTACCCTCTTAAGTTTCACCCTATTCATTCTTTTACCAAATTAGTTTCCAATTATGCCCTGAATGCCACTGCTGATTTACCTGACTGCTTAGGTCAAGTTTCAGCTTCTTTGGGACTTATTTAACTAACAGCCAACCCTTGCATTGGTATTTAAGGGCTGGCCAGATCTATCATTAAGAACTATTTCAATTCTAGCCTCTTTTAATTAGTTCCAGTTAATTAAGACCAATTTATTTCAATTTAAAACTAATTGCAGGACTAGCCTACTTTATTAATGAAATTAAACTATTTAAAAGCTAGCCAGTCTCAAGTTGAGACTTAGCTTGGGTATTAAACCCAATTACTGAACAGCTGGGCCCAAAACCTTTACAGGTTTGGCCACTTTGATGTTCAGGGCTCAAAAGAGAGCCTGGGCGAGTCTGCATTTACAAACTTAGCCATTTTGCACAACCAGCCCCTTTTTAAGGTGGACTGTGTGTTAGGGCCTTATAGAATTGGTCAACCTTTTGCAAAGTTGACCACTCTTAAGCCAATTATTTCTTAATAACCTATTTTTGTGATTTTAAGGTTAATTAGACTAATTGCAGGACTAGCCTGCTTAATGACCTATTAAACTAATGGCCAGTCTCAAGTTGAGACTTAGCCTGGGTAATTAAACCCATTTGCTGAACTGTTGGGCCCAGAACCTTTGCGGGTTTGGCCACTTAATGTCCAGGGCTCAAAAGAGAGCCTGGGCAAGTCTGCATTTGCAGGCTTGACCATTTTTGCACAACCAGCATCCTTTGAGAGTGGGCTGATGTGTTTGGACCTTATAGAGTCGGTCAACCTTTGCAAAGTTGACCACTCTTAGGTCAATTATTAAACGTATAGCCTATTTTGTTCATTTTCAGTTTTAACCTATTTAAAAACTAACCATTTTCATGGAACCTAACACTAACAGCTATAACCAATCCCCTAAGGTTCAAACATTGTTAATCAAACACTCACATTTAACAGGAACTAGCAAAACTTAAATATTCTCAACATTTGTTGCATACAGGAACACATATGATCAAATAAACATGCATTAATCAACTCAAACTCAGAGGAAACAATTGATATGGTTGAATTTCAGTCAATTAACTCATATCATCAGACTACATGTGACACAGTATGAATTCATGTCAGTTCAGACCTAATTACTACCAGTTCAAGTCATATGACAGTTTGAAGAACTTCAAAAATCACCAAGGTTCATGACATAGGCACACAGAAGCATAGGCTAACACAAACAGTCAGAGAAAAGTTTGAACATGGCTCACAAAAACTATGGATCTATATTATCAGTCAAACCAAGCCATTTTTCACACAAGTCATGACAAACAGGATGAAGCATGTAGAACAGGAGGACATGGAGAATATAATGAAAGAAGGGCCCTGAATCTACCATGCTACAGAAGAGGAGAAAGACATTTGAAATGCACGTGAAGGATTTGTGAGGGTGTTATTAGAGCAGTAATCCTTAAGTAGACATGAGGGTCTAATGGATAATCTTAGAATTATGCTAAAAAGGAAAACAGTGAAAACATGGCAAGCTAAAGTAGAACAAACTTAGATATGAAACTATAACTAAACATGAAAAGACCAGAAAATAAGACTCATTCAAACCTATTGAAAGCTAGACAAAGATGGACTAATGCAGACTAAGAGTAAAAGTTTAAACATGTGAAGGTGATATTGAAGACCAACAGAGACACTTATAGACAAAAAATGAGAAACGCACAGAAGGGACTTAACATGAAGAAAGAAAAGATGACAGAGTATGCAAGATAATAAAAGAGAAGTTATGCTATAGGAATCAAAACAGATCAGAACTATATGACTTAATCAATAATGAAAAGAAGAAGAGAATCAAAGCTACTTTTGACTTACTAAACATATGAGAGAACGAGAGAGACAAAAATCAACAGCCATGAATCAAAAACCCCAAATCAGAAATAAAAGAGAACAGACAAGATCTTTGAACTCTGATAAAAGAAATTATGATAGATAGAACAAGAAAATAGCAAACATAAACCCTAGCACTAACAGGCTCAAAGAAACAACGGCAAGATATAGGAGATGAACAAATGTAATAAGAGAAACAGACAAGAGTAAGATATGAAATAAAGGGCAGATGAACGGAAACGGGAAAGGGAGCAAAGAAAACCCTAAAACTAACATGTAAAGCATAGAATCAGAAAAGACATGCAAAAATGAAAACATGAAGAGCAGGCGAAGAAAAAAAACACAGAGGGGAAGGGGACTTAGCTCGCAGGGCCTGTCCCCTGAGCTTCCTAATCTCTCTCTTTTCTTTTCTTTATTCCTTTCAAACTCCCAGACTCTTCTTTATTCCAATTTTTTTGTGATTTTTTTTTTCTCATTTTTCTTTTCTGTTTTCTGTTGTTCGGCTTCAAGATGAAACCTTTTGGGGTTTTGAGTTTGTGGGGGTGTTTGGGGGATGGTAAAGGATGGATCTTGAAGAGGTTCCAATTTGGGGGTCGCCGGAGTTAGGTTTCCGGCGACCTTCTTTTGGATATTCGAGAAGCTCCGGGGATATACGAGGGGTGAGAGTAGTATGGTTAGATAGATCATGGAAAGGGGGTTCGAACGACATTGGTTTGGAGCGGTGGTTCGTTGTTTGAGCGGTCACCGGCGGAGTTCCGGTGACCGGAGTTCTAAAGAAAGGGTGTATTTTCCTAGGGTTTCGATGAAGAAGAAAGAAAAGAAGAAAAGAAAAGATGAGGGGGGAGTTAGAAAGGCCGGCGACCACCGTGGGGGTGGTGGCCTCCACGGCCGGCTAGAGTTGCAGAGGAGAAGGAGGGAGAGATGAAGAAGAAAGGAGAGGCGGCTAGGGTTAGGTCGCGTGTAAAATGGCCAAAATTTTTCAGACACAAGCCTTATATAGGCCACATGTCTGAGGTAATCCAGGCCGTTCATTCAACGGAGATCAACGGCTCTCAATGGCGTTACTAAAACGACGCCGTATAGCAGCTTATGAGACCAAGAGTCTCTTCCGTTAGATCATTTCCTACGGACGGCTCAGATCAGTCCTATTTCCTTAATTAACTAATTAATTCCACCTATTTGTCTGAGCCGTTGGATTTATCAAGATGGACGGCTAAGATCACTCTCTCACAATTCAAAAATCAAACATATCTGCTAATTGTTTCAACCGTTAGATCAAACCTGACGGACGGCCAAGATCATTTGAACCCTAATATCCTGGACCAGTCCTTTGGGCCAATACATCCGGGCCTTTCAATTCAATTCAATTGGCCCAATCTTATTATACACAAACTATTTATTTTTGTATTTTTCTGATTTTAATTATTTTTATGTATTTTCTTTTATACTTTTTTTTTCTTTTTTTTATGGAATGTTATAAAAACCTAATTTCCTACTTATGCTAATTATCTAATATTTTTTGCAATTTTTCTACTATTTTCTCTCTAATTTCCGATACTTATTTTTGGTGATTTTTCTTAAAACCTAACTAATTAAAACAAAGTAATTACCTAGCCTAATTTTTTGATTTTTATAATTTCTATTTATTCGAACACACAAAGTATAGCTAATTTCAAACAAAGCAAGTAATTGCACTCAAAAACATATTTATTTTAATTTTGGAATTATTTGCCCGGTGCAAAAATCATGTGCTCACAGCTGCCCCTCTTTGCTCGGGAACACGAAGAGTTTCGGTGCAAAGACAAGTGAGCAGTAATGAGAGATTTTTGCACATTGGCACATTCCGTAAAAGCATTTTTGAAAACCTTTTGACCGCACCTCGCTTTAGAGGTTGCCTACATATCCTGGGCTAAACAGGAATCAGGTCAGTGTAGTTCGGGAAGGTCTGAAAGTAGACTCACTGTTGCATTGACACTGTCGAGACCTGCTGACTTACTCCTTATTACACCGGGGGAGAAATGTAAAATGAAGAAGCTATTCTAAGCTATGATCCTACAATTACAATTGTTCCTAATCTAGCTTTTGCTCTTCTTCCCTTTTCGGTGATGCAGACTATCGTTTTGTTGATTTTCTTTGATGCTGACTCTCTTTTTTGTTGATTTTCTTTTCTTGCTTTTTCCTCTCTTTTTTTCTTTTTTCTTTTGATTTTCAATGGTACTTCTTGTCCTCGAGGTGAAACCTGCTCAAAACAAAACAACAAACTACTTTTTTTTCTTTTTCTGCCCCAGTGTGGGCTTTTAGCTATATAAACCATGATGTGCAGAAATGTATTCCCGTATTTGAAGGTGGGCACCTAACAGAAATTAAACGTGCAATGCGATGCAGAAAATATTCCCGTATTCGAAGGTGGGCACCTAACAGAAATTAAACGTGCAATGCGATGCAGAAAAGTATTCCCGTATTCGAAGGTGGGCACCTAACAGAAATTAAACGTGCAATGCGATGCAGAAAAGTATTCCCGTATTCGAAGGTGGGCACCTAACAGAATTTAAACGTGCAATGCGATGCAGAAAAGTATTCCCGTATTCGAAGGTGGGCGCCTAACAGAAATTAAACGTGCAGTGCGATGCAGAAAAGTATTCCCGTATTCGAAGGTGGGCACCTAACAGAAATTAAACGTGCAATGCGATGGAGAAAAATATTCCCGTATTCGAAGGTGGGCACCTAACAGAAATTAAACGTGCAATGCGATGCAGAAAAGTATTCCCGTATTCGAAGGTGGGCACCTAACAGAAATTAAACGTGCAATGCGATGGAGAAAAATATTCCCGTATTCGAAGGTGGGCACCTAACAGAAATTAAACGTGCAATGCGATGCGGAAAAATATTCCCGTATTCAAAGGTGGGCACCTAACAGAAATTAAACGTGCAATGCGGTGGAGAAAAATATTCCCGTATTCGAAGGTGGGCACCTAACAGAAATTAAACGTGCAATGCGATGCAGAAAAATATTCCCGTATTCGAAGGTGGGCACCAAACAGAAATTAAACGTGCAATGCGATGCAGAAAAATATTCCCGTATTCGAAGGTGGGCACCTAACGGAAATTAAACGTGCAATGCGATGCGCAGAAAAATATTCCCGTATTCGAAGGTGGGCACCTAACGGAAATTAAACGTGCAATGCGATGCGAGAAAATATTCCAGTATTCGAAGGTGGGAACCTAACGAGAAATTAAACGTGCAATGTGATGCGAGAAAATATTCCGTATTTGAAGGTGGACACCTAACGAAATTAAACGTGCAATGCGATGCAAAAAATATTCCCGTATTCGAAGGTGGGCACTTAACAGAAATTAAACGTGCAATGCGATGGAGAAAAATATTCCCGTATTCGAAGGTGGGCACCTAACAGAAAATTAAACGTGCAATGCGATGCAAAACATATTCCCGTATTCGAAGGTGAACACCTAACATAAATTAAACGTGCAATGCGATGCAGAAAATATTCCCGTATTTGAAGGTGGGCACCTAACAGAAATTAAACGTGCAATGCGATGCAAAAAATATTCTCGTATTCGAAGGTGGGCACCTAACAGAAATTAAACGTGCAATGCGATACAGAAAAATATTCCCATATTTGAAGGTGGGCACCTAACAGAAATTAAACGTGTAATGCAAATGCAGAAATGTATTCCCGCAGCCTGAGGACTGGGGAGTGGATTTTTAAAAGGATGCTACCTTCCTCTTTTTGGTATTTTCTTTTACCAATTATCTCTTGCATGTGAATTTCTCCACTTATTGGTGAACTTTCTCTTTTTGGTGTTTTCTATTTTCCACATTGGTCATATTCACTTGAAAGTGATTAGTGACAATTTGTTCCTGCACGAAACAAACTTTATTAGATATAAACTGCTGGCAACTGGCATCTGCCGTCCCCGCTTCTTATTGCTTTCTTCCTTTTTTGCTTTTCTCATGCTGTGCAACTTTCAACTGTTTATCCCTTGCAGACTCTTTTTGTATTTTCTCATTTTTTCCATTTTCGTTTGGTTTTCTTTTCCTTTGGCCATGTTTGCCAAACTTCTTTATTTTCTTGCCAACTCTTCCTTCTTTCTGACCCAGTGTTGTTTCATTTTTAGTTATCAGGAGCTGGTAGTTAGCTCTCAAGAGGTAAACAATGAAATGCAGAAAAATGAAAGAAAGGTAAGGGCGTTTTGAAGAGATAATAGAACTTATCTGGGTATTTGCTGGCTGATTCTGCTGACCATGCCATGTATTTAAACTCTGACCCAGTTCGTTCCAATCATTATTCTGTCTCCGAATTGTTTCCAACCCAAACCGATACTATTTTTGTTGCTTTTCTCTTTTCTGGTAGTTCTCACGATCGCCCTACGGTGCCTCGAAAGGTTTTCACCAATAAGACTCTCTCATTTATTCTCTCAACCTCACAATCGTCTCACAGTGCCGGTTAAGGTTTTCACTGATGAGACTCTCTCATTTTATTTCTCTCGAACTCACAGTCGCCTCACAGTGCCGGTTAAGGTTTTCACCGATGGGACTCTCTCATTTTTTTTCATTTTTTCATTTTTTTTTCTTTTTGTATTTTGTTTTCTGTACCACGGGTATTCTCCGATGTTTCGCTCCTCCTTCATTGCATTCGTTATCATTTCGGAATTGATCAGAAGGTCTTTCTTTGGACTGTAACGTGGCTCTTGGATGGGTTAAGAAAGAAAGGTATAAAGGCTCAAAATCTCACGAGGGTTCAAAAATATTTACAACTCTCGGAATTATTAAACATAATTTCTGCCCCAGTTTCAATATGTGGGGATTTTTTGGATTTTTTCTTTATTGTGACTGAATCTCAGAGAGGCTGCCTATGTACCCTTTCGGGATCAAGTCAGACGTAGTTCATCCAACTTCATAAGTTAGATGGATTTCTTTTTGACTTTTTCCTGATTTCTTTGTCTTTTTCTCTCTTTTTTTCATTCATCATTTTTTTCATTTTTTTTTCTCTTTTTTTTTCAACACTTTTTTTTATTTTGGAAATTTCGATCTTATTGCGCTGAAGCGATTCCGAGAGAGGGATATGAAAGAATATATTCATTAAGGCTCAAAGGGGTTATCAATGGATAAAGTGTTTGGATAGAGAATAAAACGCCTTCGTCATTTCAATTCCAAAATCACAACAAAATACAAAACACATAATTGAAAAGGAATCATACATAGTATCTTTTGACTGTATCTGAATTGATAGCAGTCTCTACGCACTTTCCTTCAACATCTGTTAAATACAATGCTCCATTGGACAACACCCGTGATACCACAAACGGTCCTTCCCAATTTGGTGCAAACTTGCCTTTCGCCTCGGCCCAATGTGGTAAAGTAACCCATCGCAACCAAAATGAGCCTATGCCCATTGGAAGCTGTTGGCTCTATCAGTTCAATAACATCTATGCCCCTGTTTCAAAGCAAAGAAAAATCTGTTAGTTTAAATGCGGTGGTTGGTTGTGGCCTTGAACTTTGATGGCGACTGCTTTCCACTTGAATGCCTTTCCTGTTCACCGACTATCCAAAAATCCATCTTCCTTACTGCATGTATACTGTTCCTTTCTTGACGGATCTCACAAAATCTGATCTTGCAGTCTATGATTCTTTCTATGATTTCATTTGATAACCTTGGTGTTTCTTGACTGACTCTTTCTTTTGTCAGAAGATATACCCCCTCTCTGTTCGAACCCCGTACTTCCATTTGTTATATTTTCCCTGAGTTGGCACCTTGCCGACCCTTGTGTCTTGCATGATCTTCATTGCACATGTTGCTCTTGTGGGCTTAAATCACCGGCCTTGTCATTCCCCGACCTACGACAATTGTCGTGTTGGCTAAATCCCATCTTGTGCAATTGGAAAGCTTGGTGGAAAATTTTGAAATTATTTCTATACTTGTTATGACCTGACTGACTCGATAAGAGGGAGAGTAAAACAAAGTGTGAAGAATAAAGAGAAAGGAAAATACAATTCCTAACAAGCAACCTACCAGACGAATGACCTAACGGATTTTGAATACCGACTCTAGCGACCTTGACATGCACTTTTGGCCTTCTCCGTATAGCAAAGTTGATGTTCGACTCTTGTTGCAAAGTTCTGCTGTGAAACCGGTCTTCAATACTTCATTTCTTTGATCTGATCCTTAGTCGACTTGCAGCGCCCATAGGATTTTCGCCAACAAGCCTCTCTCATTTGATCTTTCTTTCTCTCATCTCACCGTCGCCTTACGGTGCCTGTGTGGGTTTTCACCGATAAGACTCTCTCATTTTGACTTCTCTCATCTTGGAGTCTCGTGGTGGTTTGAGTTCTTCATTCTCCTTTGTTCGGACTGGAGTGTTGCCCCTGATGTGATTGACCTTTGTTCGCTTGACTCGACATTTCTTGAAGATTGATCGGAAGGTCTTCCTTTGGACTGTAATGTAGGCTTTTGGTTGGGATAAAGGCTCAAAATATTTCATCATAGGAGAAAATTACAACTTTCGGAATCTTTATTCTTTCAACAACCATAACTTCTGCCCCAGTTTCCTTCTTGGGGGATTTTTTTTTTTTCGGATTTTTCATTTATTGTGACTGAACCTCAGTGAGGCTGCCTACGTACCCTTTCGGGATCAAGTCGGACGTAGTTCAGACCATGAGATCACTTCCTTGTTGCGATTTGACTTCTCCCGATTTTTCTTTTTTTCTTTTCTTTTTCTTTTCTTTTTCTTCTCTTTTTTTTTTCATTTGATTTACCCGCCCAATCCTCAATTTTTGTTGTCGATTCCAAAAGAGGGATATGAAAGAAAATATAATAAGGCTCGAAGGGATAACAATGGATAAAGTGTTTGGGTAGCCGAATAAAATGCCTTCGTTATTCCAATCTTCGAGACCTACCAAGTACAAACTACACATTTAAACACCTTTCGACCGATTCACATATTCGCCTTCGGTTTTTGACGATTCTCAGTGCCATTGGGCAACTATCTCGATACCACGAATGGTTCCTTAGCTTTGGGGTATTTTTGCCTTTGGCTTTAAGTTGATGATGCATTTCCAAGGCATTTCTTTATGTTACGCTTTCCCCCAATGTTCACTTGATTCAAGCTTCACATTATTCCAATATGTTTTTATTTCTTCCGAGTATCATTACATCTTCAACATTGTTTCATTGACTTTTAAAAAACCAGGCTTAAAATTATGTGCATGTCATGTTGCTAAAGTCAGTATGAGGAAAAATGCAAAGTGATCAGAAATGGACTGACTAGGAATGATGGGAAACAAAGAGTTGTACTAAACTGATGGGTTGAAACAACAACAAAACGAACAGACTAGACTAGAATTAGAAACCTAGATGGCACTAAACAATTTTTATTACTAAACAAAGCAAAGATAGAAGGGTTTTGACTCTCAAGACAACGTCCGGATTACAACCCTGAAATAACCCGGGTAACAGAAACGACACCAAAATAAAACTACCAAAACTCCAAGAGTTAGAGCACCTTCCCAATTGACAAGCATGACATCTTAGCCACTTTATTCTGCATTAAGATCGCTTTCTATTTCAATATCCTCGGCTTCCAAAGAAAAATCTCTTCACCCTCGTCATCGGGCATCGTCCCCACAAAATGTGCAACGTCACATGCAGGTAGAGGATTCTGTGTAATGTTCAGGGTGCCAGTGTCTTGGACCGCAATCATTCCTGCCTGAATCATTCTTTCTATTTCCTCTTTCAAATTCCAACATCTTTCAACACCATGCCCCTGAGCATTGGAGTGGTATACACATCGTGCAGTAGGATCGAAGCTTCTTGCAAGAGGATTTGGAATACATCCGGCGAGCGGCTTAATCAAGCCAACATGATTCAACCTTTCGAACAAACTCGCATAAGATTCTCCGATAGGGGTGAAAGCCTTTTCTCGCTTCAGCAACCTTTCCTCCCTAAACGCCTTGTTTGGCTTGAAACCTGACCCAGGGGGTTTCCGGTATGTTTGTGGGGGTTGGTAGGCTTTCTGTGGAACTGGGTACTTGGAAGGTGAACTGCGATTTTGGGTGCCCCGGAGAGAGTAGTGGGGTTGGGGATGGAAGTAGTGTTGGGAAAGCATAGCTGGGGGACAATTAATTGAGCTACTCGAGCGGCTAGATAGGCTGCGGTAGGCAGGTATATTTGGCATCGGGTTCAGTGTAAGGAGCGGGTCCATGAAACTAGGTGGTGGCGGGGGTGGTGTTTTCCATCCATCCATGCCCGATACATTTCAGCCACGTGTTGTCTTAATATTTTGACTTCTTCTACTAACATGTGGTTCCGTTCAACCAGCTGTTGTCGGGTACCGGTACCAACCCACTCAGTCTTGAGATTCTCTGCCATTGTCCTCTGACGTTGTATTATACGGAAGAGTTATTTTGGAACCACAACCAACCACCTTTCTGAAAATGGACACAACAAAACGAAGCCAGCATGTCAGCATTAAGGTATTCCGCTTATTGACTTCCCTTTTTTTTCTGCTATTTTCTTTTCTTTTTTCCTTTTTGTGATTTTTTTTTCTTTTTTTTTTCATTTTTTTTTATTATGGAAATGGTCGAATCCTATGTGGATTGCCTACGTATCATGACCCCGCATGAATCAGACCGAACGTAGTTCTTGCAAATTAGTGCAAGAAATAAAGATATGTTTATTTGATTTTTTTTTTTGTGATTTTTTTTTCTTTTTCTTTGAAGGAAAATGATAGAAGCCGACTCCAACTACAAACTTGTGTAGGAGATTTCTACAAGAATAAGAATATTTTTGATGTCAATTATGACTATTTCTATAAAATTGGCCACATAATGGCTTATTTGGACAAAGTGACTATTTTTGCAAAATTTATTTAAGAAAGATAAACTTGAATTTTTATCCTGTGGCTCATGGGGCATCGTTCGGCATCACCATAAACTAACACAAGACTATTTTTCATAAATTGGCCATGTAATGGCTTATTAAGACAAAGTGGCTATTTTTGCAAAATTTTAAAAAATTTTATCCTGGGGCCTATGGGGCATCGTTCAGCACCGACACAGGCCAACACAAGACAGAGGAAGTTAAAAATGCAAAAAATATGGCTATTTCAGCAAAATTCCGGCCATGTAATGACTTATTTGATAAAGTGGATATTTTTGAAAAGTTGAGTGATGACTCAAACTTAATTTTGCGGATACAACCTTTCAACATTTCCGCGAGGGATTTTTCAAAGCTATGCCCGCAAATTATTTAAAATGACTCAAAGTGGCTATTCTTGCAAAAACGACCTTCCGGTGTCTTTTTGAGGGACATTCGGCATATTTTGAGCAAGAATAGCATCACCCGACTTATTTATAACAAAATAAAAAAATTTGACATTTTTTTTTTGGTTATTTTTGCAAAAAGGGTATGAACCCGGACTTGATTTTGCGGCTATGGCCTTGCAACATTTCCACAAGGAATATTTCAAGGCTGTGGCTGCAAATTATTAAAAATGATTCAAAGTTGCTATTTTTGCAAAAAATAGCCTTCAGGCGTCCTTTCGGAACATTTGGCTATTTTCAAAAACAGCGTCACTTCGATTTATTGAAAACTAAAATTCAACATTTTTGATTTTTTTTTGAAAAAGGGTGGTAACCCAAACTTGATTTTGCGGCTACGACCTTTCAACATTTCCGCGAGGGAATATTTCAAGGTTGTGCCCGCAAATTATTTAAAATGATTCAAAGTGGCTATTTTTGCAAAAAAACAGCCTTCCGGCGTCCTTTCGGAACATTCGGCTATTTGCAAAAACGGCATCACTTTGGTTTTATTGACAAAATTAAACACACATTTTTTTTGATTTTTTAAAGGGGTGGTTGGACCCGATGAGGGTTGCCTACGTATCCCACCTAATGGCGAGAATCAAACCTGCGTAGTTCGGTCAGATTATTTGACCAATTATTTCAACAAAAATTGTTCCACCCTTTTTTCAGATTTTCAAATTTTCGGATACCTATTTCTTATAAATCTTATTTTCCTCTCTCTTTTTTTTTCTTTCTTTTTCAACAATTTTTCTATGCTCGGGATTTCCGCCGGTCCGCATAACGATCAAGGACAATAAAAATGCAACACATAACATGCTCGGTCTTTTCTAATACCGGGTCACCTGTCCTAGACGGACCCAATCCCTATGTTGAGTCCCTTAAGTCAAATATGATGCAAATAATCGTCTTAGACCTATGTTCAAAATCTTACGGTTTCATAGAGTGCTAGACCGTGTACCCGAGCGGACAACTCGAATCGAGGAGGGGGCTACGTACCGGTGACCCGCGGAGTCAATCGGCTTTGTAACTTATCCGGCCTCTATTTTCTTAATCTAAGGTGACTTTAACAGAAAGGGGAGTCTCAACCAGTAAGCACAAATCGAGGAGGGGGCTACGTACCGGTGACCCGCGGAGTCAATCGGCTTTGTAACTTATCCGGCCTCTGTTTTTCTTAATTTAAGGTGACTTTAACAGAAAGGGGAGTCTCAACCGGTAAGCACATCCCCGGGGGTGAAGAGAGAAAGGTTTTCGGCACAATTTTATATACAATCCACATAATATCAAAGCGATAAAGCACATAGCATGTTGTTCAAATCATATAATGAAGTCAAACAATAACGCGAACGACAATTCTAAAGAGCTCGAGTTCTTAAACCCTGAAACCGAAGTTCGGGGTTGGGGTCCCCAGCAGAGTCGCCAGAGCTGTCACACCTCCCTTTTTACTACCCCACTTTGGAAAAAATAAGCATATAAATACGCTTGTAGGGTATACCCCGACGCTCAGATATCCGAAATGGATAAAATAACATAAGGGAAGGAGTTTTTCCAATTAAAGGACAATCGGTTCGGGATTTTATTGAGATTAATCAGAGTCGCCACTTGGGAATGATAATGGTGTCCCAAGTCACCGGTTAATCCCGAATCCGAGGAATTTGACTCTAAAAAAATGTCTGCGAAGCAAAGATCCGGATAAGGAACTCTGTTGACCCGAGAGAAGGTGTTAGGCATTCCCGGGTTCCGTGATTTTAGCACGGTCGCTCAATTGTCGTTCTCGACTCTTGTTTTGACTTCATCACAGATTTTAACAACATATAGTGCTTTTACGTTAAGTATTATTTTTAGGGAATTTGCGGCATTGCGAAAACACGCCTCGAGTCATACCGCAACCAGTACGCCTATGACTTTCGGTATATTTCAGCTTTGCCGAGATTTGGATTTGAGTTGCACCAAGTGCACACTCATTCAATGGAAGGTATATTAAATCGTGCCCTAAAATAGTCTATCGGCTTTTAATTGTTTTGGGTAAGACTATGGAATTAGCTCGTAGTATTCCCGAGTCTAATTGTATTAAACCATTACTAAATGGGGGCCCCGCTTATTTAAAGTCGGGCGAGGCTCATCCCAAGTTAATTTTAAAGTTCGATCCTAAGAAACGTATACTATGTTTTTCTAATCGTGTTTTTCCCTTAACTGTTTTTACACTAAGTATTCCAGGCCCATCGGGTTTCGGTATTGCTTATTTTGGGCCTGAACCTTCACACTTAATCAGACGGGAATTCAACTCGCCCAGGCATTCGAGGCCTAGACTGCAATTGAACTTTGACTCCTTAGCCCATCAGCTATATAACACAATTCAGGCTCTCGCCAAGTATCGAGCCCAAACCAGGATAAAATGACATTGTAAATAGCCAAATGAAAATACACATTTTGGAATAATAAGAAATCGATAAGCATTTTTATTTATAACCAGAGATATCAATACATGAGATAGTAATTCTAAGCTAATTGTCTTTCATACAGCCTAAACAGGCTATCACTACTATCAATCTACAACTAAGAATTCATACTAATTTATTTAAATACTGGATAAAAGGTTTATTACTAATTCTACTACAATTGGTACTTATCTAGTATTACATACCCAGTTATTTCCTTATATAGCATGCTAAAATCTTACTTCTGATTATTAAATTTAAACTAACTACATGAGCAACGATTACACAGTCTAATGGCCCCATTATTTGATTTCAGATACCCATAGATGAATGAATCAGAGACTTATGCATAATTATACTACTGATTTCCTTATAACTTGTTTTATCACCAGATTATTAGCCCAATACCGAATGAATCACTGCTTGATCTAACGTTTCCAATTTTTCAAAGCTTATCTATTGTTTAGATGACATCTAATATATGATTATGATTTACGAATTTCTGTGAATGAGTGATTTCCGGTTTTGAAACTATTATTAACTAACCTGTGTTTTAAAGTTTTTTTTTTGCTTATTTAAGCTAAGTGATTTATGACTATGGTTATAATACTACTATACTACTGCTATTACATTATTTTGGTTTTGCTCTTCTACAACTACATTCAATACTACCCTAAAACTATAGATCTAAACTACTAAACCAGTAACACAAAAGTAAACTACAGATTCATAATAACAAGTAATTTTGATGCTTGAACTTCATTTCTATTCGGCAAATCCCATTACAACTTCATTATGGATAGAAGAATACCTGGATCAATAAGAAAAGTCTGATGAGTTCTAGGGAAATCAGGCAAGTAAGACAGCAATGGACTCAACTAGCAATGCAACAGTATTTGATTGACGATCCACCAAAGTAAGACCACAACAAACAGCAGACAGAAATCCCACAGTGAAAGCAAGTAGAAATCCAAGACCAAATTCAAGCAAAGAACTCCAAAACCCAGAAGAAGTCCACAAGTTTTCACCAGAAAAAATCCCAGAAACACTACTGCTAAGCTATTTCTTTACTCTGAAACTTTGTATTTAAAAGCCAGACTCAATGAATTTCAGATTGCAAAATTTCGAACCCCTTTCAGCCCCTTTTTAAGGTGTATTTATAGCTAGGCCAAGAGCTGAAACTTGGGGAGAAAGTATGGGATTAATCCCACCTCTCCCCCTCTAAAATTTATGAAATATACACTAAAGTCCCATTTCAGTTAACAGAAACCCTTCCAGCATGTGTTGGAAGGTTCTAAAGATTCCTTTTTATGGGTTTTTACCAATGTAGCCCTAAGGGTTTGGGATTTTTACAGATTTCCCATTTTAGGGAGACCATTATACCCTTAAATCTCTGCAAAATTGTAGAAATCAGGGGTACAAATGACTCCCTTACCCTCTTAAATTTCACCCTATTCACTGTTTTACCAAATTAGTTTCCAATTGTGCCCCTAAGGGCACTGCTGATTTACCTGACTGCTTAGGTCAAGTTTCAGCTTCTTTGGGACTTATTTAACTAACAGCCAACCCTTGCATTGGTATTTAAGGGCTGGCCAGATCTATCATTAAGAACTATTTCAATTCTAGCCTCTTTTACTTAGTTCCAGTTAATTAGGACCAATTTATTTCAATTTTAAACTAATTGCACGACTAGCCTGCTTTATTATTGAAATTAAACTATTTAAAATCTAGCCGGTCTCAAGTTGAGACTTAGCTTGGGTATTAAACCCAATTACTGAACAGTTGGGCCCAAAACCTTTGCAGGTTTGGCCATTTTAATGTTCAGGGCTCAAAAGAGAGCCTGGGTCAGTCTGCATTTGCAAACTTAGCCATTTTGCACAACCAGCCCCTTTTTAAGGTGGACTGTGTGTTAGGGCCTTATAGAATTGGTCAACCTTTTGCAAAGTTGACCACTCTTAAGCAAATTATTTCTTAATAACCTATTTTTGTGATATTAAGGTTAATTAGACTAATTGCAGGACTAGCCTGCTTAATGACCTATTAAACTAATGGCCAGTCTCAAGTTGAGACTTAGCCTGGGTAATTAAACCCATTTGCTGAACTGTTGGGCCCAGAACCTTTGCAGGTTTGACCACTTAATGTCCAGGGCTCAAAAGGGAGCCTGGGCAAGTCTGCATTTGCAGGCTTGACCATTTTTGCACAACCAGCATCCTTTGAGAGTGGGCTGATGTGTTTGGACCTTATAGAGTTGGTCAACCTTTGCAAAGTTTACCACTCTTAGGTCAATTATTAAACTTATAGCCTATTTTGTTCATTTTCAGTTTTAACCTATTTGAAAACTAACCATTTTCATGGAACCTAACACTAACAGCTATAACCAATCCCCTAAGGTTCAAACATTGTTAATCAAACACTCATATTTAACAGGAACTAGTAAAACTTAAACATTCTCAACATTTGTTGCATACAGGAACACATATGATCAAATAAACATGCATTAATCAACTCAAACTCGGAGGAAACAATTGATATGGTTGAATTTCAGTCAATTAACTCATATCATTAGACTACATGTGACACAGTATGAATTCATGTCAGTTCAGACCTAATTACTACCAGTTCAAGTCATATGACAGTTTGAAGAACTTCAAAAATCACCAAGGTTCATGACATAGGCACACAGAAGCATAGGCTAACACAAACAGTCAGAGAAAAGTTTGAACATGGCTCACAAAAACTATGGATCTATATTATCAGTCAAACCAAGCCATTTTTCACACAAGTCATGACAAACAGGATGAAGCATGTAGAACAGGAGGACATGGAGAATATAATGAAAGAAGGGCCCTGAATCTACCATGCTACAGAAGAGGAGAAAGACATTTGAAATGCACGTGAAGGATTTGTGAGGGTGTTATTAGAGCAGTAATCCTTAAGTAGACATGAGGGTCTAATGGATAATCTTAGAATTATGGTAAAAAGGAAAACAGTGAAAACATGGCAAGCTGAAGTAGAACAAACTTAGATATGAAACTATAACTAAACATGAAAAGACCAGAAAATAAGACTCATTCAAACCTATTGAAAGCTAGACAAAGATGGACTAATGCAGACTAAGAGTAAAAGTTTAAGCATGTGAAGGTGATATTGAAGACCAACAGAGACACTTATAGACAAAAAATGAGAAACGCACAGAAGGGACTTAACATGAAGAAAGAAAAAATGACAGAGTATGCAAGATAATAAAAGAGAAGTTATGCTATAGGAATCAAAACAGATCAGAACTATATGACTTAATCAATAATGAAGAGAAGAAGAGAATCAAAGCTACTTTTGACTTACTAAACATATGAGAGAACGAGAGATAGACAAAAATCAAAAGTCATGAATCAAAAACCCCAAATCAGAAATAAAAGAGAACAGACAAGATCTTTGAACTCTGATAAAAGAAATTATGATAGATAGAACAAGAAAATAGCAAACATAAACCCTAGCACTAACAGGCTCAAAGAAACAACGGCAAGATATAGGAGATGAACAAATGTAATAAGAGAAACAGACAAGAGTAAGATATGAAATATAGGGCAGATGAACGGAAATGGGAAAGGGCGCAAAGAAAACCCTAAAACTAACATGTAAAGCACAGAATCAGAACAGACATGCAAAAATGAAAACATGAAGAACATGCGAAGAAAAAAAACACAGAGGGGAAGGGGACTTAGCTCGCAGGGCCTGTCCCCTGAGCTTCCTAATCTCTCTCTTTTCTTTTCTTTATTCCTTTCAAACTCCCAGACTCTTCTTTATTCCAATTTTTTTGTGATTTTCTTTTTTTCTCATTTTCTTTTCTGTTTTCTGTTGTTCGGCTTCAAGATGAAACCTTTTGGGGTTTTGAGTTTGTGGGGGTGTTTGGGGGATGGTAAAGGACGGATCTTGAAGAGGTTCCAGTTTGGGGGTCGCCGGAGTTAGGTTTCCGGCGACCTTCTTTTGGATATTCGAGAAGCTCCGGGGATATTCGAGGGGTGAGAGTAGTATGGTTAGATAGATCATGGAAAGGGGGTTCGAACGGCATTGGTTTGGAGCGGTGGTTCGTTGTTTGAGCGGTCACCGGCGGAGTTCCGGTGACCGGAGTTCTAAAGAAAGGGTGTATTTTCCTAGGGTTTCGATGAAGAAGAAAGAAAAGAAGAAGAGAAAAGATGAGGGGGGAGTTAGAAAGGCCGGCGACCACCGTGGGGGTGGTGGCCTCCACGGCCGGCTAGAGTTGCAGAGGAGAAGGAGGGAGAGATGAAGAAGAAAGGAGAGGCGGCTAGGGTTAGGTCGCGTGTAAAATGGCCAAAATTTTTCAGACACAAGCCTTATATAGGCCACATGTCTGAGGTAATCCAGGCCGTTCATTCAACGGAGATCAACGGCTCTCAATGGCGTTACTAAAACGACGCCGTATAGCAGCTTATGAGACCAAGAGTCTCTTCCGTTAGATCATTTCCTACGGACGGCTCAGATCAGTCCTATTTCCTTAATTAACTAATTAATTCCACCTATTTGTCTGAGCCGTTGGATTTATCAAGATGGACGGCTAAGATCACTCTCTCACAATTCAAAAATCAAACATATCTGCTAATTGTTTCAACCGTTAGATCAAACCTGACGGACGGCCAAGATCATTTGAACCCTAATATCCTGGACCGATCCTTTGGGCCAATACATCTGGGCCCTTCAATTCAATTCAATTGGCCCAATCTTATTATACCCTCTATATTTTTGTATTTTTCTGATTTTAATTATTTTTATGTATTTGCTTTTATACTTTTTTTTTCTTTTTTTTATGGAATGTTATAAAAACCTAATTTCCTACTTATGCTAATTATCTAATATTTTTTGCAATTTTTCTACTATTTTCTCTCTAATTTCCGCTACTTATTTTTGGTGATTTTTCTTAAAACCTAACTAATTAAAACAAAGTAATTACCTAGCCTAATTTTTTTATTTTTATAATTTCTATTTATTCGAACACACAAAGTATAGCTAATTTCAAACAAAGCAAGTAATTGCACTCAAAAATATATTTATTTTAATTTTGGAATTATTTGCCGGTGCAAAAATCATGTGCTCACAAACACGAACATATATTATGCATAAATTTAAATGTGATGCAAGTTCCTATTGGACCATGAATGTTGTCTTTCGACGGTTAGGATGACTTCCTGGGCCATGAAGCGTATAATAAAGTTTTCGTAGGCTATGAAATGATGTTCTCGGGCTATGAGAATGATGCCTCCGAACTATGATACCTTTGAATAATGATATGAAAAAGATAAAATAGGGTCCGTAAGTCATGGCATGGCATTCTCAAGCTATGAAAATTGTGCCTCCGAACAATGACGCCTTCAGACAATTTGGCGATCTTTCAGCCCATGAGATGCAGAAGGTGGCGATCTTTCAGCCGATGCAAGACGTAAATAAAGGTAGAGCTTAACCTCAGAAGGCAGAAAGGTAGCCTTATGCAATGCAGGAAATGAAAAATGGAGACAATGCTTAGTCTAGGAAGGCAGAAAGGCAGCCTTATGTAATGTAAAAGGTAAAAGACAAATAGTAGTAAAATCTCTTAGCTGATAGTTGTATAGCTGATAGCTGGTTGTGATATTATAGATGCTAGGGATGTCGTGTATAGATAGAAATTGCAAATAGGTGATGGTTCTGAGAGTTGTATTCCTGAAAAGTATTAGTGTATAAATGTATTCGATGATTTGTGACTTGGGTGCCTCAATCCAAAGAAAAATCGTGAGTTCTGTAGAGGGGGGAAAGTTAGCTCTTATCCCCGTGGACTTTGCTTATCTTACTTGATTCTGATATGGTGATATTGCCTGTATCATTAGTGTCACGACCCTAGTTCACCAATCGTGAACCTGTCATGACGGCACCCAGTCTTCGCGACTAGGTAAGCCTAACACAATGCGGAATTTACAGCTTTTATGAACAATAAGAAAAATTACAATAAATGACATAGAAAATGTAATAGGTGACGCTCGGCACATACAATTTACCCAAATATCAGAATATATAACCACCAAGACCCGAAAACTCACGGCCAAAACACATGCTAAGAGAGTATAATTGTGGCTCTATCCACCAAGAGTATCTATACAACCGAAACAAAAAAGGAAATAACTAGTATCACTAGGAAAGAGCAGAAGAAGACCCTCCGGATCTGCGGACGCAGCAGATGCATACCTCGAGTCTCCTGAGTATAACCTCGGTCACCGATAGTGCATCTGATCAGATGGACCTGGATCTGCACAGCAAAAATGTGCAGAAGAGTAGCATGAGTACACCACAGTGGTAGTCAGTAAGTGCCAAGCCTAACCTCGATACAGTAGTGACGAGGAAGGTCAGGGCCCTACCAAAAATAAAAATAATAATAATATCGAATAGTGCAAAGCAGGAGTAAATCTGAACAACAAAACGAGATAGAAACTACAAGTCATCTACAGTTAAGCTAACAAAGAGAAATCAACACAACAAGTACAAAATTAATAGCTCAGGATCTCCGGGAATTGAACCCGCAGTCCACTTATACTCGGCAGCTCAAGATATCCGAGAATCGAACCCGCAATCCATATATATCATTCACCAAGATCTCCGGGAATTTAACCCGCAGTCCTTTATATGAGTATCACTGGATCTCCGGGAATTGAACCTGCAGTCCTTTATATCAGTATCACAGGATATTCGAGAATTGAACCCGCAGTCCTTTATATCAGTATCGCTGGATCTTCGGAAATTGAACCCGCAGTCCTTTATATCAATATCACAGGATCTTTAGGAATTGAACTCGCAGTCCTTTATCTCAGTAGCATCAGATCTCCGGGAATCGAACCCGCATTCCACAGAACACAAACACAATCAAGTAAGAGAATACATAGAGAGAAATGAAATACACTGCTACGATTAACAATTAAATCCAATCTCAACATGTTCCAGGAAAATCAATTAAGACAAGTAAGCATTTAGATAGTTAATCCTATCTAATCATGCTTCCCTAGCTAACACAAGATAAATCTTGCAATTAAACCAATCAAATAATAGAGATAACACTGATTGAGCAATTCAAGTAAAATGGGTTTTTTTCAACAATTTGTGCAAGTAAACGCCCATAACCTTACGTACAAGGCACTAAAATCAATACATAATATATCTTAGGGGAGAAGATCTCCCACACAAGATTAGACAAGTCACTTACCTCAATCCCAGTACAAAACCGCTAAGAAATAATGCGCTTGCCACGAGTATCTGACTCCGAGTGGCCCAAATATATTCAAACCAATTACATAGTGTAAATAACATTGCAAGTAACTAATTACATTGTTAAAATTAAAGCTAAGGCGCGAAAATAGGTAAAATGACCAAAATACCCCTCTAACCATCGACTCGGAATCGAAATATTTTTACATTTTCAGAACTCCCGCACTCTCACGAGTCTAACCATATAAAGTTTATTAAAATCGGAGTCCATTTGCTTATTCAAATAATCAATTTTCATTCTCTTAGGCTTAGAGCAAAATCCCCCATTTTTACACCTTAAAATCCTCCCCTTTTAGAGATTTAATCCATATTTCATCAATGTATTAACAAAATTTGGGTCCAAGAGTTGTTATCTGATGATACTCCTCAATTTCCTCCTCAAAATCGCCCAATTCCTCTCCTAGTTCGAAGCCCCCAAATATTTTACTCTGTTGAAATTCAAAATGAGCCGAGGTATTAACCTACAATGATTTTTCCGCTTTTGCGACACTGGGGTCACTTCCGCGATTCCGCTTCTGCGGCTTTAACTTAAATCTCGACTTCCGCTTCTGCGGATCATACCCCACTTTCGCGACCTCACGTATGCAGACAAAAGTCCGATTTTGCGGAAAATTACCAACGACCACCATCGCTTCAGCGGGCGCCTGCCCGCTCCTGCGGGCTTGCCTCAGCGAACATAGGTCCGCTTTTGCGAACTTACCTGACCCCTCACAATCTCGTACCTGCGCTTCCTTCGCCGCTTATGCGGCGGACTCGCTTCTGCAGTCCAAGCTCCGCAGAAGCGAAAACTACAGGTGACAGAAAAACCAGACCTGATGCAACTTCCATTTTCTCCTGTTAATCACCCGAACTCATCCCGATGCCCCCGGGACCTCAACCAAAAGTACAAACCTACTCTAAAACTTCATACGAACTTGTTCCATTCATAAAAACATACCCTTAATCACAAGAATCATCAAATTGAGGCGGATTCAAGCCTAAGTTTCAACTAAAACTTCCGAAACCAACATCTAATCAAAAACCCGACCAAACGATGTCCGAATGACCTAAAAATTTGCAGACATACCCAAAATCACCTAACAAAGCTACTAGAACTGTCAAAATTCTATTTCGACCCCCGGATCAAAATCTCACATATCAACCGGATTTTCAAAAATTCCAAACTTGGACATTTCAAGCCTAAATGAGCTACGGACCTCCAAAATACATTCCAAACATGCTCCCAACCCCAAAATCACCTAACGGAGCTAACGGAACCATCGAATTTCTGTTCCGAGGTCGTCTTAACACTATCCTAAATATGGGCCATTTTTCAACTATTAAGCTCTCATTTAGGGACTAAGTGTCCCAAAACACTCCAAATTCTAGAACCGAACATCCCAGCAAACCAAAATAGAAGAAATGAACTTAGGGAAAGCAGTTAATTGGGGATCAGGGCATAAATTTCAAAAACGACCGGCCGGGTCGTTACAATTGGGGTAGTATATCTAAACAAAGCAATTTTGATAATAGACATGCATGATTTAGTAAAGATATAACACAAAAAAATAATGGAAAATAGTTTTCTTTAGATGAACCGATAACTGCGACACAGTTAAGGACATTGAAAACTCTCTTGCTCCAGAATTTTGAGGGTCTTCCTCAAAATTCTGCCCCAGTTTACTGGGTTACTGGCTGCATGCGCTAAATGGCTGAAATCGACTTTAAAATTATGAGGTTCCTCCTCAAAATTCTTCCCCAGTTTTCAATAGCGGGGTAAATGAAAGTTTTATTAAATTGTGACCGAGCCCATAAGACTTCCTACGTATACCCTCTTAAATGGGAATCAGGTCAGACATAGTTAAATTACATAAGGAAATCACAAATGGTTACATATAGTATCGCTTCACTGCATCTGAATTTATCGACTTTGGCCAAAATTCTCCATCCATTTCTGCAAGTATGAGAGATCCTCCTGTTAGAACCCAGTGAACCATGTACGGGCCCTACCAATTGGGACAGAACTTCCCTTTGGCTTCATCCTGATGCGAGAAAATTTTCTTTAACATTAGCTGCCCAGGTGTAAACTGCCTCGCTCTTACTCTTTTGTTGAAGGCTCTGGACATTCTGTTCTGATAAAGTTGACCATGAAAAATTGCATTCATTCTTTTTCCATCTATAAGGGCTAACTGCTCGTAATGACTCTTTACCCATGATGTGTCATCGAGTTCTGCTTCTTGTATGATTCTCAAGGAGGGAATTTCTACTTTGACGAGAATGACTGCCTTCGTACCATAAACCAGCATATAGGGGGTTGCCCTGGTTGATGTGTAAATTATGGTACCGTACCCCAGTAAAGCAAATGATAGCTTCTCATGGCACTTGTGAGCACATAATTTTTGCACCGGGCAAATAAGTTCCAAAATTAAAAAATATATATTTTTAGTGCAATTGCATGCCTTGTTTGAAATTAGCTACATTTTGTGTGTTTGAATAATTGGGAATTAGAAAAATAAAAAAATAGGTTAAGTACTTACTTTGTTTGAATTAGTTAGTTTTAAGAAGAAAATCATAAAAAAAAATAGTTTTAATTAGCGGAAATTAAGGGGAAAATAGTAGAAAAATTGCAAAAAAAAAATAGATAATTAGTGTAAGTAGGAAATTAAGTATTTCTAATAATACATAAAAGAAAAGAAAAAAAAATACACAAGAAGGTGTTTAAATAATTTAAAACAAGCAAAAAATAAAAAAAAATATACATTGGGTTTGAGTGTTTTGGACCAAAAGAAGGTGAATTTGAAGGCCCAAACACATAAGCCAAAGACAGCCGTTCCAGGGCCTGTGGATTGACAAGATCTCGTTCGTTCATTTATACAATCCAACGGTGGAGATAATTAGTAGACTTTTTAGTTAATAAAATCGAAATAGGAGTGATCAGGGCCGTTCATTTGAAATGATCTAAGGGTGGGAGTCTTAGGTCTTTTGAGTGATTAAGCGACGCCGTTTAGTGAGGCCTTGATCTAGACGTTGATCTTCATCCATCCAACGGCTCAGATCTCATTAGCTGCCCCTGAGTATATAAAGCTTATGTCTGAAGAAAATTAGCCATTCTTCAACTTAGCCTAACCCTAGCCGCCCCCTTTCTCTCATCTCTCTTCTTCACCTTCTTCTTCACAGACCTCGCTGGCCATGGAGGCCACCACCCTCCACGGTGGTCTCCGGCTATCCCCTCCCCTCCCCTCTTCTCCTCTTCATCTTCTTCACCTCAAAACCCTAAAGCCCCTTTGAAACATCACTTGTTCTTGACTTGCCGGTCACCGGAACCTACCTCCGGTGACCTCAAAACTACGAATCCTTTCTCCAAACCAACGCCAAAAGAACCGCCTCGTTCCGATCTAACCCCACACAACACTGCTCTCCCTCGAATCTCTTTAGAACCCGTCAAATATCCAAAATAAAGTCACCGGAACCCTAACTCCATCGACTGAAAACTCAAACCTTAGCAAGATCTAACCTTTACCCTCTCCCAAACACCCCACTCCAACCAATAACCTTAAATACTTCATCTTGAAGCCTATAACGAATAAACGGAAAAGAAAAATGAGAAAAATAAAGAAAAAGAAACAAAGAAAAGGGTCTGAAAGCCTGAAAAGAGAGAAGAGAGTGAGAGGAAGCTCAGGGGACAGGCCTTGCAAAGCTAAGTCCCCTCACTCTGTGAATTTATCTGCTTCTTTTCATTTTTTTTACTTTCTTCTGTGATATTTTGTTCTATGTTATTTGCTTTGTTTCTCTGATTCGAAAACCTGCTTAGTATTAGGATCTTATGTTCATCTATTTTCATCTTTATGTTATTTTTCTGCTTTGTTTCTCTAACTCGAAAGATCTCATTAGTATTAGGTTTTTTTTTCGATTCATCTTGTTCATCTCCATGGTATTCTTCTGTTTTGACTGCTCTTGTTACTTTGTCTTGAAAGATCTATGATAGAACTAGGTTTCCTTTCCATCTCATTTATCTTCATGATGTTCTTTTGTTTTGTTTGTTTCAAATCATGTTCTGTTTCTGTTGAGTCAAAAGAGTTACCTTGCTTCCCTTTCCTTATTCATCTTGTAAACATTACGGTCCTTGATCTATTTAGCTTTTATAGTCTAGCTTTCTTCTTTCCTATTGTCATGCATGCTTAGTTCTAATACTAGCTTAACTTTTATTCTCTTTTCATCTTTATATTAAGTTGCTTTTGTAGTATCATGACTGTTCTTCTCTGTTTCTTCTTCACCCTTTGTTATATCTAGAATTTTCTTATTTTGTTTGGCCTTCAACATCTCATCTTTTAAATTAGATATCTCTTTTGTCTCCCTTCATGTTTTAGCTTAGCTGTTTAACTCTCGATTAGGGTTCATTCTATTCATATTTCTATATTTTTATTGTTTTCTCTTCTCTACATGATTTAGCTTGATTCTAGGGTTAGCAGTTTGATTCTTATGTCTGATTAGGCCATGTTTAATTTTTCTTATTAACTGTTTGTGAGAGTTTATCTTCTATGCATGTCTATGCCCATGAACCTTGAAGGTTTTGGGGGTTTTCAATGTATTATCTGACATGAATTGGTTGTAACTAAGTTTGATTGATATTAATTAACACTTTGCTACATGAAATTGAGTTATTTGAGTTGATTAGTTAGGATTCAACATTATCAAACTTCCCTTCTGAGTTTTAATTGATTAATGAACAATATTTGGCTTTATGTGGTTATGTGTGCAATTGTATGTTGAAATGGCTGAGTTTGCAATAGTTATTGTTAGTATCAGCAGTGTTAATGCACATCAACCTTAGGGGTATTAGTTATTGCTGTAATAGTATTAAGTTTCACAAATGGCTAGTTTTTAAATAGACTTAAAACTAAAAATAAACAAAAATAGGCTATTAGGTAATAATTGACCAAAGAGTGGTCAACTTTACAAAGTTGAGCAACTCTATAAGGTCCAAACACACTAGTCCGCCTCAAAAGGGGCTAGTTGTGCAAAACTAGTTAAGCTTGCAAATGCAGGCTCACCAAGGCTCATTTGAGCCCTGAATCTCAGGTGGCTAGGTTTGCAAAGACCTTAGCCTAACCTGTGGATCAGTTTAAAGGCTGGGATCTCCAAAGATTGGCTAAGTCTGCAAATTCAAACCTGCCCAGGCTCTTTTTGAGCCCTGAACCTTAAGTGGCCAAGCCTGCAAAGGCTTTGGGCCCAACTAAGTTCAGTAAATGGGTTTAATCACCCAAGCTAAGTTTCAACTTGAGACTGGCTAAATGTTAAGTAGTTTAAATACATTAATAAAGCAGGCTAGTCATGCAATTAGTTTTAAAAGGAATTAATTGGGTTAATTAACTGAAATTGAATTAAAATAGGCTAAGTTTTAAATAATAGAGCTGGCGAGTCCTTAAATACCAATGCAAGGACTAGGATAAATAGGCCTTAAAGTGCTGAATATTGGCCTAGGTAGGTCGGGTAAATTGACAGTGGCACTAAGGGCATAAAAGGAAGCCAAAAAGGTAAAAGGGTAAATAGTTTGAAACATGTGGGGTTAAGGGAGTCATTTGTACCCCTGATTTCTGCAATTTTGCAGAAGTTTAAGGGTATAATGGTCTCCCTAAAAAGGCAAATCTGTAAAAATCTTTAACCCCCAAGGTTACATTGGTAAAAGGCCCCAAAAAAGAAATCTTTGGAACCTTCCAGCACATGCTGGAAGGGTTTTGATAACAGAATTCTGGGTTTAAGTGTAAGTTTTATAATTTTAAGAGGGGGAGAAGTGGGGTTTAATCCCAAACTTTCTCCCCAAGTCATCAGCCCACTCCCCTCTTATAAATACCTGCTGAAAAGAGTGAATAGGGGGCTTCGGAAATTATTCTTAGGCTGGTTTTAGAAGAAAAAGTTCAGAGAAAATAGGAGTAATATAGCACATAGTATTCTCGAGCAATTTTAAAATGAAAACTTCTCATAAGTCCTCTGTTTCTCGTGGTTTTCTCTTTGATTGCTGCTTGGATTCATACTTTGCTGTTGCTGTGTTCTTCTATTTGGCTGATATTCGATCATCACTGTTGCATTTGATGCCTGAGTCTATTGTTGTGCTTATTGCTTACCCCCTAGAACTCATTGGCTTTTCTACTTGTTGATCAGGTACACTACTGTTCGATTAAAGCTGTATTGGTGGATTGCTGAAATGAAATGAAGTCCAATTTTAAATTCATATGATTTCATGTATTTTGCATTTGCTCTTTTATTAGCTTTAGTATCAGCTTATATTTGTAGTTTTAATTGTATTTTAGAATGTAGTAGAAGAAGAACTAGAAACAAAAATAGTGTAATAGCTTAATAGTGGTAGAGTAGTGTAGATGGTATATCACTTAGCTTAAATAGGTAAAAACTCTAAAACATAAGTTAGCTAATAATAGCTTTCAAACCATTAATCGTTCAATCACAGTAGTTTCGTAAATCAAAATCATATAGCTAATGTCATAGATCTGCACTTAAACATAGATAAACTTCAAAAATAGAAAACGTTAGATCAAACAGTGATTCATTCATAATTGGGTTAATAATATGATAATGATATAAGTCGTAATGAAATTAGTAGCATAATTATGCATAAGTCTCTGAGTCACTCACTTATAGGTATTTGAAGTTGTACAATGGGGTAATTAGACTAAGTAACTATCGTTCATGTGATTGGTTAATTTTAAGAGAATAGAAGCTCGGATCTGATTTGAGTCTAAAAGGAGAAATATCTGTCTAACATGACAATTCAATTAGAACCAGACTTGGGTGTTAAAAGGCTCACTCACAATGAAACCAGTGATATAGTTAAACATCTGTGAATAAATTGTTTAGTTTCTCTTTTGATACTGTAAATAATTAGTTGAATCACTTTAATTTAATCTGATATCGTAGGCAAGTAAGCTGTGTTCCCAAATCTTTCGACTAGTAAGCAATTAGACATTAGTGTAAACTCTTGAATATAAATTGGCAGTGAAGACAGTCTATTAAGTTCTCATGTACATAGATATTTGATTTAGAGTTACTGATTTGTGTATTGATTTCCTTAATAATGAATAAAAATGCAATTTGGTTCTTTATTGATTTCGAATATGTACTCTCATGTATTTACTTCTGTTCGTTATTATTCCTGTTTAGTTTGGGCCCAATAAATGTCATGGGCCTGAACCATCGTGCAAGGCCAACTGGGCTGATGAGCAGAAGCTCAAAAATAACTTGGGCCTTTGAGACCTGGGCAGGCTTATTGTCCACTTGAATAATAGAGTAAAGACCCAGGCCCAATGAAGAAAAAGACAAGGGCTGCCTGGGTCTGCTAACTGATAAACGGATTAAGGAAAAAACATGTATAGAAAATATAGTTGAACAAATAGGATTGGACTTTAATAAATAATTGGGACGAGCCTCGCATAACATCAAAGAAGCGGGGCCCCCTTTTAGTAATGAGATAACATAATTAGATCCGGGAAGACTATTAGAAAATTTCATAGTCTTACCCAAAATAATTCAAAGCCGATAGACCATTTAGGGCGCGATTTAATATACTTTCCTATGAACGAGTGTGCACCTGGTGCAACTCAAATCTTAAATCCCGACAAAGCTGAAATATACCAAAAGTTACAGGCGTACTGGTTGCGATGTAGCTCGAGGCATGTTTTCGCGATGTCGCAATTGTATAAAAATAGTAAAGTAAAAGCACATACGTATTATTAAAATCTATAATGAGTCAAACAAGAGTCAAGAACGACGATTGAGCGACCGTGCTAAAACCACGGAACCCAGGAATGCCTAACACCTTCTCCCGGGTTAATAGAGTTTCTTATCCAGATCTTTGTTTCGCGGACATTAATAAAAGAGTCAATTTCCTCGGATTCGAGATTAACCGGTGACTTGGGACACCATTATTCTCTCAAGTGGCGACTCTGATAATTTAAAACAAAATCTCATACCGATTGTCCTTTAAGTGGAAAAACTCCTTCCTCTATGCTATTATATCCGTCTCGGGTATTTGAACATCGAGGTATACCCCGAAAGGACACAACTTATAAGCCTCAAATGAACGGAGTTGTAGATGTTCTCATTATTTTCTTGATATTCTTGTTGGCAACATCTACAACTTTGTTCATTTGAGGCTTATAAGTTGTGGAATTCTTGTGTCTGACCTTGAAGGTTTCACATATTGCTTTCATCACATCATTGTTGAGGTTGGAGCCATTGTCGATATGATTATTTCTGGAATTCCAAAAACTATATGGTCGTGGACAAAATCTGCCACGACTTTCTTAGTCACTGCCTATATGATGCTGCTTCAACCCATTTAGTGAAATAATCAATTTCCACTAGGATGAACCTGTGCACGTTTGATGCGGTAGGTTCAGTTGGTCCAATAATATCTATTCCCCCACGCAGCAAATGGCCACGGTGAGCTTGTTGCATTAAGCACATTTGGAGTCACCTTTATCATATTTGTATGACAATAGTGGAATTTTCGGACATACTGGATGCAGTTCGTTTCCATAGTCATCCAAAAGTAACCAGTCCAGAGTATCTTCTTAGCTAAGATAAAACCGTTCATATGTGGATCACAAGTCCTAACATGGATTTCTTCTATTAGTTTAGATGCTTCATTTGAGTTAACACACCTTAGTAATCCCACAACAGGAGTCCTCTTGTACAGGATTCCTACGATGTGAAAGAAATTGTTGGATAACCTTCAAAGTGTGCGCTTCTGAGTGGGATTGGCAAGTTTTGGGTATTCTTCTGTTGCCAAGTATTCCTTGATATCATGAAACCAAGGTTTTTCGTCTGCTTATTCCTCGACATGAGCACAGTAAGCTGGCTGATCATAGATCATTACAGGGATAGGGTCAATAAAATTCTTATCTGGATGTTGAATCATAGATGATAGGGTATCCAATGCATTGGCAAACTCATTTTGGAATCTGGGAATATGCTAGAATTCTGTCTTTCTGAATCTCTTCCTCAACTCGTGTACATGATGCAGATATGGGAGTACCTTGGAGTTTTTAGTTGCCCATTCTTCTCGGACCTAATGTATAAGCAAGCCTGAATCCCCGATCACTAGCAACTCCTAAATATTCATGTCAATGGCCAGCTTGAGCCCTAAGATGCAAGCTTCATACTCAGCCATGTTATTGGTGCACGAGAACCTGAGTTTGGCAAATACCGGATAATGCCGACTGGTTTCTGATACTAGGACTGCACCTATGCCAACTCCTTTGAAATTTGCTACTCCATCGAAAAACATTCTACAACTATCATAGGATTTTGCAATATCTTTTCCTATGAAGGATACCTCTTCACTAGGAAAATTCGTCTTTAGGGGTTCGTATTCTCCATCCATAGGATTCTCGGCAAGATGATCTGCCAATGCTTTTCCCTTAATTGCTTTCTAAGTCACATAGACAATGTCAAATTCACTTAATAGGATCTGCCACTTGGCCAGCTTGCTAGTGGGCATGGGATTTTGAAAGATATACTTCACCGGATCCATTCTTGATATGAGATATATGTTATAGGCACAGAAGTAGTGCCTTAACTTCTGGGATACACAAGTCAAAGCGCAACATGTGCATTCCAATAGAGAATACTGGGCCTCATACAAGGTGAACATCTTGATGAGATAATAGATGGCCTGCTCTTTTCTCCCCATTTCATCATGCTGCCCTAGAACACAACCAAACGCTCCGTCTAGTACCGTAAGGTAGAGTAACAGGGTCTACCTAGCTCGGGCGGGACCAAAACTGGCAGCGTTGACAAGTACTCCTTGATTCTATCGAAGACTTTTTGACAATCATTGGTCTATTTGGTAGCGGCGTCCTTCTTCATCATATTAAAGATTGGCTCACAGATGACAGTAGATTGAGCTATGAACCGGTGGGTGTAGTTAAGTCTCCCCAAGAAACTCATTACGTCCTTCTTGTTATTTGGCGGTGAAAATTCTTGAATGGCTTTGACCTTTGGCGGATCCAGCTCTATTCATTGACAAATCACAATGAAACCTAGTAGTTTTCTCGTAGGAACCCCGATTGCACATTTGGCAAGATTCAGTTTCAGGTTGTACCTTCTCAGTTTGTTGAAGAACTTCCTCAAATATTCCATGTGCTCATCGACTTTCTTGGAATTAATGATGATGTCGTATATATATACTTCGATCTCTTTGTGTATCATGTCATGAACACTAGTAGTCATGGCCCTCATGTAGGTGGTCCCAACATTCTTTAACCCAAACAAGAATTTTTTTTTTAACAAACAAACAATGAAGTCATACCTTAGCATCCCTCCTTGTTGTCCTACAATTATCAACACACAATTTACACCCAAACAAACTAAAAACGAAGAAAATAACACATTAAAAAAAATGACAAATATCGCTATTATTGGGTTGCCTCCCAATAAGTGCCTGATTTACTGTCGCGGCACGACTTCACAATTCATCAAACATCATTTAGTTCAATCGAGGTCTTGTGACGATTAACGTCACCACCCCAATAATGTTTCACTCTTTGTCCATTCACCAGAAAAGTTTCACTTGAGTTTTGGTCCCTTAATTCTATTGCTCCATAGGGACTCACACTTACCACCACAAAAGGTCCTAACCAGCGGGATTTGAGCTTTCCCGGAAAGAGTTTCAACCTAGAATTGAATAACAGAACTTGTTGCCCCAACTCAAACTCACGATGTTGGATATGCTTATCATGCCATCTCTTGGTCCTTTCTTTATACAACTTGGCATTTTCATAAGCATTCAATCTAAACTCATCAAGTTCGTTGAGTTGTAGTAGCCTTTTTTCACCAGCTAAATTCATATCCACATTTACTTTTTGATTGCCCAATAAGATTTGTGTTCAAGTTCAACATGCAAATGACATGTCTTTCTATAAACTAACCTGTATGGAGAAGTACCTATTGGAGTCTTGTATGCAGTTCGGTAAGCCCACAAAGCATCTTCTAATTTAACAAACCAATCCTTCCTGTTTGCATTAACTCTTTTCTCCAAAATCTGTTTTATCTCTCGGTTAGATACTTCAACTTGACCACTCGTTTGAGGGTGGTACGCAGTACCAACTTTGTGTTTTATCCCATAATTTGATAAAACATTTTTAAACAGTTTGTTGCAAAAGTGTGTTCCTCCGTCACTTATCAACACCCTTGGAGTTCCAAAGCGTGTGAAAATGTGTTTCTTAACAAAACTTACCACAACTTTTGCATCATTCGTAGGAAGAGCAATGGCTTCAACCCACTTAGACACATAGTCTACTGCAACCAGAATGTATCTATGACCGTTAGAACTGGAAATGGTCCCATGAAGTCAATTCCCCATACATCAAACAATTCCACCACTAAAATATTCTGCAAAGGCATCTCATTTCTTTTTGTGATTGTACCTGTTCTTTGACACATGTCACAAGTTTTAACAAACGCATGAGCATTTTTAAATAAGGATGGCCAGTAAAAACCTGATTGGAGAACCTTTTGTGCTGTTCTATCTCCACCATGATGACCTCCATATGAAGAAGAATGACAATCATGCAAGATGGCATTCATTTCTTCTTCAGGTACACACCTTCTTACCAATTGGTCAGCACATTGTTTGTAGAGAAAGGGCTCATCCTACATATATGATTTCACATCATGGAAGAATTTTCTCCGTTGATCCGCTGTGATTTCTGATGGCATCACTCCACTTGCAATATAATTTACAAAGTCAGCATACCATGGAGTTTCATTCGATGTGATGGCTAACATATGTTCATTTGGGAACGTTTCTTTTATTGAGTCTCCTTCAATAACATGACTTCTGTTTTCCAATCTGGACAAATGATCTGCCACTTGATTCTCAGTACCTTTTCTATCTCGTATCTCTAGGTCAAATTCATGCAAAAGAAGAACCCATCGGATTAGTCTTGGCTTTGCATCTTTCTTTGCGACTAGATACTTGATAGCCGAGTGGTCAGTATAGACTATGACTTTAGTTCCTACTAGGTAGGATCTAAACTTGTCAAATGCCCATACTACTGCAAGTAATTTTTTCTCTGTGACAGTGTAATTCATTTGAGCGGGATTGAGAGTTCTGCTCGCATAATGAATGGAGTAAAAAAATTCTCCTTCCTCTGTCCCAACACAGCACCAATGGCTATGTCACTTGCATCACACATTAATTCGAAAGGCAATTCCCAATCTGGAGCAACAATGATTGGTGCGGTGACCAATCTTCTTTTAAGCTCTTCAAATGCTTTCAGACAAGCATCATCAAACTTGAATAGTGTATCTTTCTCAAGGAGCCTGCAAAGAGGAGATGAAATTTTTGAAAAATCTTTAATGAATCTTCGATAAAATCCTGCATGGCCTAGAAAACTGCGTATGCCCTTAATAGATATGGGTGGGGGCAATTTTTCAATTGCTTCCACTTTTGCCTTGTCTACTTGCAATCCGTTTTTGGACACTTTGTGTCCTAGGACAATACCTTCTCTTACCATGAAATGACATTTTTCCCAGTTTAGGACCAAGTTGGTCTCTTCACATCTGGCTAGCACTTTATCGAGGTTAGTTAACATTTATCAAAAGAGCATCCAAAAACAGAGAAATCATCCATAAATACTTCTACAAACCTCTCGACCATATCAGTGAATATGGCCATCATACACCTTTGAAATGTCGCAGGTGCATTGCAAAGACGAAAGGGCATTCTTTTGAACGCATACGTGCCATAAGGACACGTAAAAGTGGTCTTCTCTTGGTCCTCTGTGCTATAGTAATTTGATTATACCCAGAGTAACCATCCAGGAAGCAGTAATACTCCTGCCCGGCCAATCGATCAAGCATTTGGTCCATGAAAGGAAGAGGAAAGTGGTCCTTCCGGGAGGCAGTATTCAGTTTTCTGTAATCAATACAAATTCTCCACCATGTGACAGTTCTTGTTGGTATTAAATCGTTATTATTATTAACTATCACAGTTATACCTCCATTCTTAGGAACACACTGAACTGGACTCACCCATTTGCTGTCAGAGATAGGAAATACAATACCTGCATCAAGCCATTTGATCACCTCTTTCCTTACCACTTCTTTCATGTTAGGATTGAGGCGACGTTGGTGTTCTATACTTGGTTTATGTCTGTCCTCCATTAGGATTTTATGCATGCAAAACACAGGACTAATACCTTTTATGTCTGACATTGTCCACCCAATGGCTCTCTTGTGCTATCGCAATACTCTCAGCAATTTTTCCTCCTGCAATTCAGATAAATCAGAAGAAATGATAACATGCAATGTATCAGAACTACCCAAATAAGCGTAATGCAAGTGAGATAGTAGTAGTTTAAGCTCCAATTTCGGGGTTTCCTCAATTGATGGAGGAGGTCCATATGTCCTGTTCAACGGTTCAAAAGGATATGTTCCTTGAAAGTATGCACAAGATGTATCAAAGATGTACATCATCTCTTCAACCTCTTCATCAGTGGCCAAATTATCAAATATTGTAAGTGCTTTCTCTAATGAATCATTGAGATACACACTTGAATCACGATTTTGTTCATCATTCTCAATCACTGATATCATAGAAAGTTCCTCATATTGACAAGGAAGTTGAATTGCTTTGTATACGTTAAACACCGCTTCCTCATCATCAACCCTTAGAATCATCTTCCCTTCTTTCACTTTAATGATCGCATCACCAGTAGCTAGCAGAGGTTGCCCTAGAATGATTGGCACCAATTCATCTGCTTCATAATCAAGAATGATGAAATCAGCAGGAAAGATGAATTTTCCAATCTGCAGCAATACATCTTCTATCACCCCTTCAGGGTGTGCTATGGACCTGTCTGCTAATTGTAACATCATAGTGGTTGGTCTAGGAGCTCCAAGACCCAATTGTTTGAACAATGACAAGGGCATTAAATTTATGCTCGCCCCCAAATCACAAAGAGCCCGGCCTACATCGATATCACCAATACGCACATGAATTGTAAAACTACCGGGATCTTTAAGCTTTTGTGGAAGCTTGTTTTGTACCCTGGCAGTGCACTCTTCAGTAAGTGCGACTGTTTCATATTCAGTCAACCTTCTTTTGTGAGCCACTATATCTTTGATGTACTTAGCATATTTAGGGATTTCTCGAAGTACATCAACAAGTGGAATGTTTAATTGAACGTGGCTCAACATGGACAGAGATTTACTGAACATTCGATCATCGTTCTTCTTTTGTAGTCTCTAGGGAAAAGGTGGGAGTGGCCTTGGGACTTCCACTAGTTCAAGACTTTCAGTAGTATTCTTTGGATCATTTATCAATTTAGGGA
>JASVEL010009361.1:0-52503 GCA_032618575.1 Nicotiana noctiflora
GTACGCACCGTTGTGCGGTAACCCATGAGAGCAAAGGGTAACTTTTCATGCCATTGCCTGGATCCCTCCACCATTTTTCGGAGAATCTTCTTGATGTTCTTATTTGCCGCTTCTACTGCACCATTCGCCTTTGGCCTGTAAGGCGTGGAATTGCGGTGCGTGATCTTAAACCTTTCACAAACGTCCGCCATGAGATGACTGTTTAAGTTGGCTCCGTTGTCTGTGATGATCACCTTGGGGATTCCAAATCGGCATATAATATTTTCATGCACAAAATCTACCACCGCTTTCTTCGTCACTGCCTTGAATGTCTTAGCTTCAACCCACTTGGTGAAATAATCAATTGCAACCAGGATGAACCTGTGCCCATTAGAAGCGACTCATCATGTTGACCCAGTACACAACCGAAAGAGTTATCTAGCACCGTCAAATACAAAATCAGAGGTCGCCCTGGTTCTGGAGGAACTAACACCGGAGGATTGGCCAAATATTCTTTTCTTTACATACCTGATACAATCACGCTCCATCGTGAGCCAGTAGTACCCAGCTCTCAAGATCTTCTTTGCTAAAACATATCCGCTCATGTGGGGTCCGCATACTCCGGCATGTACTTCGATCATGATTTCATTTGCTTGTTGTGCATCTACACACCGCAATAAACCCAAATCTGGTGTTCTTTTGTATACCACTCCTCCCACTGAAGAAAAATCCATTGGCTAGACGCCTGATGGCTCTCTTCTGGTCTCCGGTGGCTTGCTCCGGGTATTTGCCAGCTTTTAAGTATTCTCTAATATCATGATACCACGGCTCTCCATCCGACTCTTCTTCCACAGCGAAGCAATAAGCATTCTGATCTCGGACTTGGATCTGGAGTGGATCTATATATGTCTTGTCAGGATGATGCAACATAAAGGACAGTGTGGCCAAAGCATCTGCGATCTCATTGTGCATTCTTGGGATGTGCTTGAACTCTATAGCCTGGAATCTTTGAGACAACTCGTGCAAACAATACCTATACGGTATCAATTTCAAATCTCGTGTCTCCCATTCCCCTTGAATTTGGTGTACCAAGAGATCCGAGTCACCCATGACCAAAATCTCTTGAATACCCATGTCAATTGCCATCCTTAATCCCAAGATGCATGCCTCATATTCAGCCATATTATTGGTACAGAAAAATCGAAGCTGAGCTGTAACGGGATAGTGTTGACCCGTATTTGAAATGAGTACCGCTCCGATACCAACGCCCTTGCTGTTGACAGCTCCGTCAAAGTACATTTTCCATCCTGGCCTCTCCTCTTTCTCCATCTCCTCGACAAGCATTGCCTCTTCATCCGGAAAGTATGTTTTCAATGGCTCATACTCATCATCCACCGGATTCTCGGCTAAGTGGTCCGCAATAGCTTGTGCCTTCATTGCCGTACGAGTTACATAGACAATGTCGAATTCTGTGAGCAGAATCTGCCACTTGGCTAATCTTCCCGTAGGCATAGGCTTCTGAAATATATACTTGAGAGGATCCGGTCGTGATATCAAGTATGTAGTGTATGCTGACAAATAATGCTTTAGCTTCTGAGCCACCCAAATCAATGCACAACAAGTTCTCTCCAGTTGGGTATACTTCACCTCGTAGGATGTAAACTTTTTGCTGAGGTAGTAAATGGCTTGTTCTTTCTTGCATGTCTCATCATATTGACCCAGTACACAGCCGAAAGAGTTATCCAGCACGGTCAGATACAAAATCAGAGGACGCCCTGGTTCTGGAGGAACTAACACCGGAGGGTTGGCCAAATATTCCTTGATCCTGTCAAAGGCTTCCTAACATTCGTCGGTCCATTTCACTGCAGCATCTTTCTTCAACAGCTTGAAGATCGGCTCGCATGTTGATGTCAATTGAGCAATGAACCGACTAATGTAATTTAACCTTCCTAATAAGCTCATGACCTCCTTCTTGTTCTTCGGCGGAGGTAGACTTTGAATAGCCTTGATCTTTGATGGATCCAGTTCGATACCTCGCCGACTCACAATAAACCCTAGTAGTTTTCCTGAAGGTACTCCAAAAGCACACTTCGCCGGATTGAGCTTTAGATTGTACCTCCGGAGTCTTTGGAAAAACTTCCTCAAATCCTTCACGTGATCAGGTTGTTTTCGGACTTTATGATGACATCGTCCACATATACTTCAATTTCTCTATGCATCATATCATGAAACATAGTGGTCATTGCCCTCATGTAAGTTGCCCCGGCATTCTTCAATCCAAACGGCATTACTCTATAACAGTACGTTCCCCAAGGTGTAATGAAGGCAGTTTTCTCAGCATCTTCTTCGTCCATAAGGATCTGGTGATAACCTGCATAACAGTCCACAAACGAACCGATCTCATGCTTGGCGCAATTGTCGATCAATATGTGAATGTTTGGCAATGGGAAGTCATCCTTCGGACTGGCTTTGTTGAGGTCTCTATAGTCTACACACACTCTGGTTTTGCCATCTTTCTTCGGGACCGGCACAACATTTGCCAACCAGGTGGGGTATTTGGTAACTCTTATGACCTTTGCCTCAAACTGCTTATTCACCTCTTCTTTTATCTTCACGCTAATGTCCGTTTTGAATTTCCTTAGCTTTTGTTTTACCGGCCGGCATTCCGAGTAGATAGGCAACTTGTGTACCACTAAATCTGTGCTAAGCCCGGGCATGTCATCATAGGACCATGCAAAGATGTCCTTAAATTCATGTAACAACCTTATCAATTCATCCCTGAGGGGTGCCTCTAAATGCACACTAATCTTTGTTTCTCGGACATCATCTTCGCTCCCCAAATTTACAGATTCCGTATCACTCAGATTTGGTTTGGGTTTTTCCTCGTATTGTTTCATGTCCTTACTTATTTCCTCCAGGGCTTCCTCATCCTCACATTCTATTTCACTATCTTCCTCGATTTCTTGTATAGTAACGTGATTGTCGGAGCTGGGTCTAGAATCCTTCACGCATGACATGGCATTGGAATCAACACATGCAAAACTGTACAAAAGGAAAAAATAAAGAAAAATAAGGCAAAAGTGAAGAAAAAGGAAAAACTGCATTTCATTAATAAAAGAAACGAACAATGTTCGGGATACATGGTGATTTTCTTTTCATGAGGGGAATGGGGAAACTATAAAATAACAACTTTAGGGAGAACAATGATGAAAATTTTGAGCTAACTACCAAGACTCCTTCCTGATAGGGAAAGGAGTAGCTTTCCAATTGTTCAATGTGATTCCCGGTCCCACAAATTGCACGTCCATGTTGCTCGTGCCTTCCCCTGCTTCAATCGTATTCACCTCCCAAAACAATTTCTTAAAACCAAGCATTTCTTCATCAAGTTGGGTCTCAATGCACTTTGCTGCAGCAGATGGTTGATATTTTGTACCAGGCCTGATGAAGGTGTCAGATAATTTGGGTATGGGTTTGGGCAAGGTCCAGTGCTTTTTGGTTTTAGAAGCTCTTTGAATGTCGGCAAAGGTGGGTTTGAACCCTAAGCCGAATGTACCTTTATTCTCCGGAAGCTGAACTGGTTGAATGACTCCCTGCAGTGTTTTACCTAATCCACTTCCCGGTGCAAATCCGTTTCTCAACATTTCTCTGGCCACCATCACAGCAGTTGGTGCCATCATAGGGGTTGGTAACTTTTCTCCTTCAGCAATTTTGTTCACTACAACAGCATCCGTCACTTGGTAGACCCAAGGACCTCTATCACCATTAGTATCATCAAAAGGTGCTACCACATTACAAGCATTTTCCTCCCCGTGCACAACAATCTCTTGCTGTTCCCATTCAAACTTGACCATCTGGTGTAGAGAAGATGGTACCGCCTTAGCTGCGTGAATCCAGGGTCGACCTAACAGCAAGTTATACGATACGGCAATGTCGAGCACCTGGAACTCCATCGTAAAATCAACGGGACCGATGGTCACTTCCAAAATAATATCTCCCAACGTGTTCTTACCTCCACCGTCAAACCCTCTCACATTGATACTGTTTCTCCGGATTCTATCCGGGCTAATGTTCAGCTTCCCTAAAGTTGACAGCGGACAAATATTCGCGCTCGATCCATTGTCAATCAATACCATGGTCACGACTGACTCTTCACTCTTTACTGTAAGGTACAATGCTTTATTGTGTTCAGTTCCCTCCACCGGCAGCTCCTTATCAGAGAAGGTGATTCTATTAGACTCGAAAATTTTGCTGGTAATCTTCTCCAAGTGACACTGAAATCTTCTCCGGAACATGAGCCTCATTTAGAATCTTCATAAGAGCTTTCCGGTGTTCTTCTGAATGTATCAACAAAGATAGCAAAGAAATTTGGGCGGGGGTCTTTCTTAACTGCTCAACCACTGAGTACTCTTGTGACTTCATTTTCTTAAGAAATTCTTCTGCTTCCTCCTCCGACACTGGCTTTTTCAATTGACTTTCTTTCACCGCTTTCATCTTTCTCAGTTCCTCTGGAGCAAAACACCTTCCAGATCGTGTGAGTCCATGCGTTTCATTAATTTCACCAGAAATCTCTTTTCCCTTGTAAACTACTGTTACCTTGTTATAGTTCCAAGGTACAGTTTTTGTACTCACCACTGGCATTTGCACTACGGGTTTTATGATTACTGGCTCTGCACTTGCACCTTTCACAATCACGGTCGTCTTTGCACCTGGGACTACCACTTTTAAACCTCCCACCACTACTGGTTTTGATTTCTCAACAATTGCTTCCTCCTTCACAATTTCCTTCCCTAACTTGTCACTCGACTTTATCATCATGACGGCCTGAGATGGTTTTTGATTGGCATCACCCTGTACCAATTCTATCATATGCATTTCGTGGTGATTTGGCAATGGATTCTGAGTAATGTTTGGGGCTTCGGGAGCCTGTACTTCAATTTTCCTCTCATCGATAAGATCTTGAATGGCATTCTTTAATTGCCAACACTTCTCAGTATCGTGGCCCAACGTTCCCGAACAGTATTCACATCTGACAGAAGAATCAAGACTTTTCGGGGGTGGGTTTGGAACTTTTGGTGCAATTGGTCTCAACATCCCCAATTCTTTCAACCTGTGGTAAAGACTGGTATATGATTCTCCGAGAGGAGTGAATGTCTTTTTTGCTTTGTTTCTCCAATCAGCGTCCGGCCTGGGTCTATTCTGGTTTCGGTAAGGTTTAGGGGTTGGGTATGTGTTTTGGGTGTGATACACATTGTGTGGAGCTTGAGCTCTCCACACGTAGGGTGGTGGTGGTGGGTAAGCTTGGGCTTGAGGGTGGTGGTAATGTGGTACAGTTGGTGGATATGGTGGTGGAGGTGGGTTATATGGGCTTGGTGTGTTGTAGGGGTTTGGCGAGTAAGATGGTGGTGGTGGATTATATGGAGTTGCTGGGCTTGGTGGGTGTTGGCGGTAGGGTCTTAGTGGGTTATAATGTGGGTTGCGACTCCATGGCCTACTTTCAACGGTTGCTACTTCTTCTTTCTTCTTCTTTCCCATCACTCCTCCGTTTCCACTCTGTATAGCTTGATTGGTGGCTTTGATAGCCGAAAAACTCATAATTTTGTTTGTCTTCAAACCCTCTTCTACAAAACTTCCCATTTTCACAACTTCGTTGAAACTCTTTCCTATTGCTGACACTAGATGGCCGTAGTACGTTGGCTCCAGAGCTTGCAGAAAACAATCCACCATCTCTCCTTCTTTCATTGGCGGATCCACTCTAGCGGCCTGTTCCCTCCATCTAAAACCGTATTCTCTAAAGCTCTCTCCTGGCTTTTTCTCCAGCTTGGTAAGGGATAACCTGTCGGGTATGATCTCCAAATTGTACTGAAAGTGACTAGCGAAAGCTTGCGCTAAGTCATCCCAGACGAACCATCTTGTATGGTCCTGTCGGGTATACCATTCTAGAGCTGATCCACTCAAACTTTGGCTGAAGTACGCCATCAACAATTCATCTCTTCCTCCCGCGCCTCTCATCTTGCTACAGTATCCTCTTAGATGAGCTACCGGATCCCCGTGTCCGTTGTACATGTCGAACTTTGGTAACTTAAATCCCGTAGGAAGTTGCACCTCAGGGAACAAACACAGGTCTTTGTAAGCTACACTTACTTGCCCTCCCAGCCCTTGCATATTGCGGAAAGCATTCTCAAGACTTTTTACTTTCCGAGCCATCTCTTCCTGCCCGGCACTCGTTTCCATCATCGGGGCATGAGACTCGTGTTGTCTGAAAGTCGGCTCCGGAGGGTAGTAGTGAGGATCCTGGATATGAAACATTGGTTCACTAGAGGATTTATGGATAACAGCGGGCGGAGGTGCCACATATACAGGAGCAACTTGTGGTATCTGGGGTGGTGCTTGCTTGGCTGGAGGTGGTGGTATCCGGGAGGTGGAAGCATAGTATTGAGGGTAGTCGGGGTAGGTGGAGGATGAGTTCATTGTTGGTGGCTCGGGGTTAGGATTGGCTGGAGGGACATATGCAGGGTTAGCAGGGTAGGCTGGTAGTGGTTGACCTCTTGACCAAGCCTGGTACATTTCAGCCATCTGCTGTCTTAACTTGTACATTTCTTCTTTCATCCCTACCACATCCACGATCTCTTCTTCGTGAGCAGGGTCTACAATGGTTGCCTCGATCTCCTGGGACACGGCCTTTGTCATCTTTTTGGATCTGGTGTTGTATGGGTGGGTAGCCAGTATGCCAGTTGCCTAGAAAATCTGGACTCACAAACATCAACACTCGTTAGTTGTTAGCGCATAAATAAGATGTAATGACTTTAAAAACAAATACATTTGCTCGAGTCGTTATGCATCATCCCGGCCGCTGCTCACTTCGATCATCTTTTCTTTTTCCGCTCTTTTGTTTTCTTTCTTTCTTTTCTTCTTTTCTTTTCTTCTCTCTATTGCTTTTTCTCTTGCTTTTTCCTCTCTCTTTTTTTTTTCTTGCTTTTTCTTTTCTCTCTTTTTCCTTGTCGTTTTCATAATTACGTCCCTATTTATTTGCCTAGCGGATGCCATAAAACAAAAGAATTGGTAACAACACTTGTTTTCTCATTGATAACTCAAAACATTGATTACAAAGTGATGTTTTAAAAAGAAAAATAAAAGGATGATGCATGACCTAAGAGTACATTAATGCACCTAGTGCCCGCGAGGCATCGTTCGGCCTTGCCGCGGGCCTATATGCTAAACCCCTTTGAAGCCTATCCAGGTCGGCCATGACTTGTTGTACAAAAAACTTCACTGCAGATACAAAAGTCCTCCGAGACATATCTTCACAAAGCTGAGTCTTTCGGGTGATGTATTGGGCGATGCGAACAATCTTTTCTCTGATGACCCCTTTTTCTTGCAATAGCCGGCTTATTTGCTGAGTGCGAGCATCCAAGGTGTGTTGGTTGTCCTTTCGCACTTGTTGCAGCTCCAATTCTAATCCCGCCATAGTCGTGTAGCAGTGTTCTCTTTCTTCTTCAAGATCTTTGATAATCTTGTTACTCTTGACCGTGGCTGAGATTATTTTCCTTCTAAGCTGAGCTATTTCAACATCATGCTTGTCTTGTAGCTGCCGAACCAACTTGGCTCTCTCATCGGCGTCTCTGCCCATTTGCTTCCGAGCCTTGACTAACTCTTTTTCAGCTACGTCCAAATCAAAGCTATAGTCGTTTACTTTCCGCCGGAGAATCTCAATTAACTTTTCATCTCGGGCTGAACGTACTGGGGTCTCGGATGCAACTTTCATTTGAGCTATTTGAGCCTTCAACACATCATTTTCTTTCTTCAGTTGTTTCTTTTCCACTTCATCGGATGCTGCTTGTAAGCCGCTTTCGAAATGAAGATTTCTCAGTTTATCTTCCAACAGACTGATTTTGGCCTTATATTCTTTTTCCTTGGCCGCCCATTTCAGATTTTCCTCGGATTGCTCTATCAGGTCTTGCAAGTGAGGTCTCTTTGAAAGACGTTCGTGTTCAACCCCTCGTCGGTACCATGTGGAGTACCCAGGTGATATCTCCCCCTTTGCTCTATTCGGCACACAAGTATCAATCTTCAAATTTTGGCACTCGTTCCAGATTTGCCGAATTTTTGCTTCCGGGAATTGCCCGTCCGGACCAATCTCCACAGCTTGCACACTGAGATCCCCGTCTCTCGGAATAATCTGACACCGACCCAACTGTCGCAGGGCTCTGTATGGGGCATAGGGTTGTATACTCTTCAAACCCATGATCAAAAACGGCGATCCCTCCGTTGGCATGTATATCACCTCGTCAAGAGGTAACCAGTCATACGTCCAATCGATTTGACCGTCAGTTAGTGATCGAAGATACACAATCCAACCTTGGACTCCTTCTGGCAATTTTACTTCCTTTGTCCTCACATTGAACTCTTCCAAACATGTCCGATCGGCCGAACCATAGCTCGAGAATGAAGGATGGCGACATAGATGCTCGATTAGCCAGATTTGCAAGATCAAGTTACACCCTTCGAAGAAGCTAACCCCTGCTTTGCACGCAGTCAGAGCACGGTAGATATCCGCAACAATCATCGGGGCCAGAGTACAGTTTTCTTGTACTATCAGTGTGGTAGCTACTCCGGCGACTTTTATATTGATATGTCCATCTTTCCTCGGGAATACAACAACTCCAAGAAATGCCACCAAAAATGCGAACCTCCGGTGTTCTTCCCATTTCGCCCGGTTGGACTTGCAACATAGCTTGTTGGTAGGATCATTGAAACCCCAACGTGTCCAAACCTATTGTAGATGAAGCTTAAAGAACAAAACCCGTCGGCCGGATCTTCATTATGAACATTCCGGGCAATTTTCAAAGAGTCGAGGAAGCGATGTACTGTCACCGTCCTCGGAGATACCGGGTATTTTCCTTTCAGCGGAACCTCGGTCTTCCCAATGTAAAAGGCAATTTCCTCCAAAGTTGCGGTAAGTTCAAAATCTGGGAAATGAAATACGTTGTGTGCTGAATCCCAAAACGTGACCAACGCTCTAACCACATCACCTCGAGGAACTATTTCGAGTAACCCCGTAAGGCCTTTCAAGTACTTTTTGACCCAGTCTTGACCATCGGATCCCATGTCCCGCCACCATAATCTCAGCTCCAAAGGGATTTTATTTAGGGAAAATTGTTCATTCATCATCGTGCTCGTCCTGCACATTTATTAAGGTGATTTTATTTAGAAAAGGAAAAATCTTTTTCAATGCAAGTTTTCAATTTTTGAATGAAAGAAAAGAAAAATTATTTTCGAAGTGGCCATTTTTGCAAAAACAGCCTTCCGTCGTCCTTTCGGAACATTCGGCAATTTCCAAAAATAGCAATCACCTCGATTATTTGAAAGGAAAATCTTTTTGGTCTTTTTCTAAAAGTGTGGTTGGACTCGTTTAAGGGTTGCCTACGTATCCCACCTAATGGCGAGAATCAAACCTGCGTAGTTCGGTCAGATTATTTGACCAATTATTTCAAAAAATGTTCCACCTATTTTTTCCAAATTTTCAAAATTTTCCATGTACCTATTTTCTACAAATCATTATTTTTCTCTTTCACTTTTTTTTCAACAATTTTTCCAATCTCGGGATTTTCGCCGGTCCGCATAACGATCAAGAACAATAAAATGCAACACATAGCATGCTCGGTCTTTTCAATACCGGGTCACCTGTCCTAGACGGACCCAACCCCTGTGTTGAGTCCCCTAAGTCAGATATGATGCAAATAATCGTCCTAGACCTATGTTCAAAATCTTATGGTTTCATGGACTGCTAGACCGTGTACCCGAGCGGACAACTCGAATCGAGGAGGGGGCTACGTACGGTGACCCGCGGAGTCAATCGGCTTTGTAACTTATCCGGCCTCTGTTTTCTTAATTTAAGGTGACTTTAACAGAAAGGGGAGTCTCAACCAGTAAGCACATCCCCGAGGAAGAAGAGAGAAGGGTTTTCGGCATAATTTTATATATACAGTTCACATAATATCAAAAGCGATAAAGCACATAGCATGTTGTTCAAATCACATAATGAAGTCAAATAAAAACGCGAACGGCAGTTCTAAGGAGCTCGAGTTCTTAAACCCTAAAATCGAAATTCAGGGTTGGATCCCCAGCAGAGTCGCCAGAGCTGTCACACCTCCCTTTTTACTACCCCACATTGCTTAAAAGCGTATAAATACACTTGTAGGGTATACCCCGACGCTCAATTACCCAAGACGGATAAGATAACGTAAGGGAAGGAGTTTTTCCAATTTAAGGACAATCGGTTCGGGATTTTATTAGAGATTAATCAGAGTCGCCACTTGGGAATGACAATGGTGTCCCAAGTCACCGGTTAATCCCGAATCCGAGGAATTTTATGAATGTCTGCGAAGCAGAGGTCCGGATAAGGAACTCTGTTAACCCGGGAGAAGGTGTTAGGCACTCCCGGATTCCGTGGTTTTAGCACGGTCGCTCCACTGTCATTCTTGACTTTTGTTTGACTCAATTATAAATTTTAACAACATAATGTGCTTTTACGTTAAATATCATTTTTAGGAATTTGCGGTATCGCGAAAACACGCCTCGAGTCATACCGCAACCAAGTACGCCTATGACTTTTGGTGTATTTCAGCTTTACCGAGATTTGGATTTGAGTCGCACTAAGTGCACACTCGTTCATAGGAAGGTATATCAAAATTGTGCCTTAAGGTAGTCTATATCGGCTTTTAACTTTGGGAGAAGCTATGGAATTCGCTATTAGCCTCCCCGGTTCTATTATGTTATTCTATTACTAAATGGGGGCCCCGGTGTTATTCGGGCGAGGCTCGTCCCAATTTTCATTAAAGGGTTCAATACTTGTATTTAACTACGTTTTCTACACTTGTTCTTTCCTTAATCGTATTACTAACACTATAATAATCCAGGCCCGTCGAGTTCTTATTATTATTGGGCCTGGTCTTCTCTTCAATTAAATATTCATCCGAACTGCCCAGGTACTCAAAACCCAGGCTATTTTTAACATCCTGCTCGCTGGTTTTGTTAACAATTCAAACCCATAGCGTAAACTGGGCTTAAATCAAGTGACGATAGTAAAGATTGAAATAACAGATCAGAGACACAATATTTGAAGCAGAAAACAGTTTTTATTTATTCAGTAAAGGAACCAATACATCAATTCATGATCATCAACTATAAATCAAATGTTTACCACCAAAGACCGTTCTTTCATATTACACTAGCTTCTAAGGTAAATAATTAATCTAAGAGGGCGATTTGATTACATAGAAAACTAAAAATGATTGAACTGATTAACCACGCATGTATAATTACAGTACCAATTTTAATTGCAACTTATACTTAATACTATATCCCCAGTTCTTCCTATTCCCAATTGTTTCAATATCTAATTATCTATCCTTTTAAAACTTAATCAGATTTTGAGCCTATGTTTACAAATGAACTAAACACCAGTTTAAACAATCATTGAAGAAATTTGAATTATTCTTAATCTTAACGGTTCAAGAACTTGTCATGATTGAACTATTGATACATGATTTAACTTAGCACATCGACAATTTATTAACTGAGATATTCATGAATCACTATCCGTTTTGACATTCTTATTCCATTTTTAGACATTAACTAAGTGATAGTGGTTTACGAGATTCTTTGTGAAGCCAGAGTTATTGATGATTTCCTATATGAGCTTCTTTCATCATAAACCTATGGGATAGTTACTTAACTTCATTTTAAGGATTTTTACCTAATTAACTAAATGGTGAACTATCTATATTATACTACTACTATACTACTACTACTATACTATTACATTGTTTCTGTTTTTGTTTTCTACTGCTGCATATTACATCAGTCCAAGCTATAAATGCTGAAACTAACTAAAAGACAATATGAGATCATAGCAGGGGAATTTAAAAGGGGACTTCATTTCATTGTTTCAGCAGTTACATCTTCAGTGGAATAAGGAATGTACCTGGATCAAATGAAAGAACACCAATGAGTCTAAGGGGACAGAAGCAAGTAAGTATAGCAAGGACTCAAGCAACGAATGCAACAGTGAGAAGGCACAGCAACACAGCAACAGCAACAGCAATACGAGAATAACCCAGTAGATAATCGAGCAAAAACCCAGGAAAACCAGATTAAGACCGAAAAGCTCTCACACTCGGAATTTCCAGAACTGATGACTACTAAATTGCTATGTTTTCCTAGTATTTCTTCTCAACAATTAGCCCAAGTATGAATTTCAGATTGCTCAAATGTTGGAACCCCCTTTTCAGCCCCTTTTAAGAGATATTTATAGTTATTTTTTAGGGCTGAAGACTTGGGGAAGAAGTATGGGATTAATCCCACTTCTCCCCCTCCTAAATTTATTAATTCTACACTTTAACCCCAATTTCAGTTATGAAAAACCCTTCCAGCATGTGCTGGAAGGTTCTAAAAGATTCCTTTTAGGGCCTTTTACTAGTATGACCTTAGGGGTTTGAGATTTTTACAGATTTCCCATTTTTAGGAGACCATTATACCCCTAAACCTCTGCAAAATTGCAGAAATCAGGAGCATAAGTGTCCCTATTACCCTCTTAAGTTCTAACTATTTACTATTCTACCTTTTTAAATCCCAATTGTGCCCCTAAGGGCACTGCTGATTTACCAGCTTACCTAGGGCAGATTTCAGTCTGTTTTGCACCTATTTAACTAATGGCCAGCCCTGGCATTAGTATTTAAGGGCTGGCCAGATTTATTTTAAGAAACTATTTCAGTTTTAGCCACTTTTATTCTAATTCCAGTCAATTAAGACCAATTTATTCCAAATTTAAGCTAATTGCAGGCATAGCCTGTTTTGTTGTTATGATTAACCTATTTAAAATTTAGCCAGTCTCAAGTTGAGACTTAGCTTGGGCTATCAAAGCCATATACTGAACAGTTGGGCCCAAAACCTTTACGGGTTTGGCCACTTTGCTGTTCAGGGCTCAATATAGAGCCTGGGCCAGTCTACATTTGCAAACATGGCCCCTTTTGCACAACCAGCCACTGTTTAACAGTGAGCTGTGTGTTAGGGCTTATAGAATTGGTCAACCCTTTGCAAGGTTGACCATTCTTAGGCCAAATATTTAACTTATAACCTTTTTATTCAATTTCAGTGTTTTATCCTATTTAAAAACTAACCATTTATGAAACCTAGAACTACAGCTATAACCAATCCTCCTAAAGTATGAAAGGCATTTAACAGTATTCATACTAACATAGAACTATTGTAGTTTTAGTCACTTCAACATATAATTGTACACATAACCATATGAAACCAAACAATGTTTATCAACTAATCAAAATTCAGAAGAGAGGATGGATAATGTTGAGTTTTAATCAGTCAGACTCACAAACTCAATCTCACATGGCAAAGTGTCAATTAAGATCAAATAGGCTTAGCCACAATCAATTCATGTCAGATGACATACTGGAAAGAACCCCAAAACACTTAGCATTCATGGGTATAGACATATAGACACTAAAACTCTCAGAAAACAGTCAACAAGGGAATAAAATAGGACTTATTTTAAACAGGAGAGCAATGGACTAAGAATGGCAATCAAAATCCCTTTTCAAGTACTAAGCCTAGTCTTAATAAACATGAAGATGAAGAAGAGAAGGATATAGAGAGAAACAGTGAAGAAAAACAGGAAAGTTCAATCAGGGTACTTCAAAAGCAACTTAGTGTGAAAAGAGAATAGAGCTAAGCTAAGCATGCATAACAATAGGAGAAAGCTACACCATGAAAGCTAAAAGAGGCCCAGTCCTATCACTAACAGGCCCAAAAGAACACAGGGACACATAGGAGATGAACAAGTTAAGAAATCAGTGTGGTCACAGAGAAATAGACAAGGACTCACAGCATGAGAAGATAAGCAGAAGGGTCCTAGACTAGCATGAGAAGCATAGGATCGAGATAACAAGAGATGTGAAACAGAAATGAAAATCAGAAAACCAACATAAACCCTATGACTAACATGTTTAAAGGAACTAGTCAAGAATTTAAAAGAAGAAACAGGTTAACAGATGAGGATATACAGGATCCTAGACTAGCATGTGAAGCTCAAACTCGAGATAAGAACATAATCACCAAAAGAATACCAAGAATAGCCTTACAAATCAATCAGAACATGCAAGGCAAGGATATACAGGGCATATTAAAACAAAAATGAGATAAACAAAAAGAAAAGGAACAGAATATCAACAAGAACAATCGACACTTATCATGCGAAGGAACTGGAGAGATTAATATGAAAAGAAAAGAGCAAATGGTAAGCAGAGAAATAGAGACCCTAAAACTAATATGCAAAACAACTACGAAATACAGGAGAGATAACAACCATTAGAGAAAAGCAACACAGAAAAGACGAACTAGAGAACATAACCAAACAGAACCAAATCGAGGACAAAAGTATTAAACAAAAGCAAGTAAAAATCTTATGACTAACATTGTGAGACACACAATCAAAGAAGGCATGCAAAACACAAATCAAACAAAAAAAATATGCAGAATAAAACACAAAAGAAAACAAATAGGGATTAGGGACTTAGCTCGCGGGGCCTGTCCCCCGAGCATCCTATTCTCTCTTTTTACTCTCTTCTCTTCAAATCTTATTCTCTTCTTCTTGTTTTCTTTTCTTTATTCGTTCATGTCTCTCTTTTTTTTCGATTTTCTTTTCTGACTTTTCTTCTAAGGCTTAAAGACTAAGGCCTTTTTGGATTTCAGCTTGAAGAGGGGTGTTTGGGTGAGGGTAAAGAACGGATCTTGAAAGGTTTCCAGTTTGGAGGTCGCCGGAGTTAGGGTTCCCGCGACTTTGTTTTGGATATTCGACAAGATCTGGGTAGATTCGAGGGGAGCCAGTGGTATGGGTGGACAGATCAAGTCAAGCGGAATCGAACGGCATTGGTTTTATGCAGTGGTTCATACTTTAGTGGTCACCGGCGAGGATTCCGGTGACCGGGGTTTCGAAGAACAGGGTATTTTTCTGGGGTTTTGGGTGTATTATGGAATGAAGAAGAAGAAGAAGATGAAGGGAGAGGTAAGAGGAGCCGGCGACCACCGTAGGAGTGGTGGCCGCCATGGCCGTTGAGGATGAAGATGATGAAGAAGATGAGAGATTAGGGCGGCTGAGTCTCTAGGGTTCATGAAATGGGCGAGACATTCAGACAAAGCCCTTTTATAGGCCTACCGTCCCAGATAATCTCGACCGTTCAATTGATGGAGATCGACGGCTCATACGCGCATTACTAAAACGGCGTCGTATCGTCACTTATGAGACTAAGGTCTCACACCCTTAGATCAATCCAAGCGAACGGCTCAGATCAAATGTCCATTATTAAATAAACCAATAATTCACCTAATATTCTTGGCCGTTGGATATATCAAAATGGACGGCCGAGATCAAGACGATTATAAAACCAGGCGGGCCGTCTCTTTGGGTCAATATATTGGGCCAAACAATTCAAATTAAACCAGCCCAACCATGTTATACCCAAACCAATTTTGTATTCTCTGATTTTTATTAATTTTATGTATTTTTCTTTTTACTTTTTTTTTTCTTTTATGGAAAAATATAAAACCTAATTTCCTATCTACTCTAATTAATTAGTAATTTTTGGCAATTTTCTACTATTTTTCCTAATTTCTACTACTTAACACTATTTTTGTCATTTTTCTTAAAATTTAAGTAATTAAACAAAGTAATTAACTAGCCTAATTTTTTTGATTTTTTCTAATTTTTACTTATTCAAACACACAAAATATAGCTAATTTCAAACAAAGCAAGTAATTCCACTCAAAAACATATTTATTTTAATTTTGGAATTATTTACCCGGTGCAAAAATCATGTGCTCACAGGGATCACATCCCAAAAACAATAACAACTCCCCAAGGACCAGGGGTCACGAGTCATGAGCCTCTACAGAGTATACAAAGTGTGATAGTGCCTACGACGGTGCTCAAGTGCAGAAATAGATATCAACATGAATAAAAGTAAGCTGGAAAGTCAGGTCCTGCGAACGCTGGCAGCTACCTCGACTGTCCAAATGCACTCCCGAGCAGCTATAGAATCAGCTCTGCTGTAATGTACCTGGATCTGCACACAAGGTGCAGAGAGTCGGGTGTGAGTACTTCCAACTCAGCGGTAATAAAAGTAAATAATGCTGAAGGGAAGAAAACCACGCAAGGCACTATCTCTTGCTACACAATACAGAACTATCTTTTATTTCCTTTCCAGCATATGTGAGTAGATTATTTAGAAATCTCATTTTCAGCTTTCTTTCTTTCATGATAACATACCAATACCTGGGTACAATCTCATGCAGTGCAAGTCTGCACTCAAATCATCCTCTTGGGCTCAGCACTCCTTAACAATTTCCACCAGGAGATCTGGTCAATAAGGCAAATAATGCATGTGTGCCAGTAATATATGAGTGCTAAATGTTATGACACGTAGTACACGTAAACCAATGTATGCATGCCATGCAATGCATATGACCGCTACGGCGTGTAGCCCGATCCATGCAAAGGCGCCCGCGCTTACTGTGGGGGTTCAGACTCCGGAGGGGCTCCTACAGCCCAAGCGCAATATCAATATCACACATGCTGCGGCGCGCAGCCCGATCCATATACCACTGCGGCGTGCAGTCCGATCCATGCATGTGTATGCATATGCTCACATAAATCGTCATGCCCTAACATATGGCCCTTGGCCCCAATCAGTCTAACAAATAATCAAGAAAGCCCCTCGGGCAACAGTATCATATTAACTCACAGCTAAAAATGCCATTAAGACCTTGTGCAAGTTTTTCATAACTTTATAAATATGCTGAATAACAAAATACTATTTAAAACCTTAAATTTAGATAAAAATATGCACAGTGTTATCAAGACAATGATACCAATCCCTGAAGGATTCAAATAATCGGCACGAAACCCAAACACGATAATTAGTCCAATTCATGATAATTAATATCTTTATTGAGGCGTCAATTTCATTTCAAACAATTAGGTGTTATTATTTATTACGCGGGACGGACCAAGTCACAATCCCCAATGGTGATCTACCCCATGCCCGTTATCCGGCGTGCAAGTCACCTCAACACAGCACTAAGATGTGCAAGTCCGGGGTTTACTAACCCTCATGACATCATTTACAAGTATTCCCCACCTCGAACCGGCGAATTCTCTAGCCCGCGACGCCTTTTCCCCTCAAAACGGCCTTCACGCGCGTCAAATCTAACAGAAGTCAGGGAAAATATATCACAATATGCTAATGGGACATAACCCAATCGAAAGAACTCGAAAAATACTAAAAATCACGAAATTGGCAAAACCCGAGCCCCGGGCCCACATCTCAAAAAAATTATGAAATTTATATTTTCGGAATCCTCGTCTCTCCACGAGTCCGTACATACCAAGAACTCTCAATTCGGACCACAAATGGCCCTTCAAATCATAAATTTAAGATTTCTTACTCCAAGCCCTATTTTCTTGATTTTTAGCCATAAATTCATGAATTCCATGGATTATTCTTGTATAAAAACATCTAATTAACTCATAAAACTTACCTCCAATGATTCCCAGTCGAAACCCCTTCATTTCCCGTCCAAAAAGCTCTCAAGAGTGACCAAAAATGGTGGAAAAGTGGGTTATTTTCGCGACTGGAATGTTTTAAAACATTCTGCCCAGGCATTTTGTTCATCGCGATCGCAGGAAATGCTTCGCGATCGCGGAGAACAATTTTCTGGCCCAAAAATTACCCTTCGCGATCGCGGGAAAGGCTTCGCGATCGCGGTGCATAAATTCCGGTTGTTCCGGACATGCTTCAGTATAATGGCCATAACTTTTTGCACACAAATCCAAATGATAAATGGTTTGATTTTCTGGAAACTAGACACATAGGGCTATGACTTTCCTTTGTTGCTCATTTCCTGAATCCTTATAAATTTTGAGATATATGCTTCCCAATGCATGCGTTTGTATTAAAGATCCTCCTCGGACAGCCTATAGTGTAACATCTATAACTTTTTACACAGACATCCAAATCAGTATTTCTTTATATTTATGAAAGCTAGACAAGATGAGCTACAACTTTCGTTTTCGAATCACCTCCAAATTCCTTGTAGATAAAAAGATATGAGCTTCCGAAGTAGGACCTGCGCGACAGAAATTCCTTCTTCGCGATCGCAAAGAGCTTTACGCGATCGCGATTCAGTAAGGTTTTTCTAAGATTTTACTCACCGCGATCGCGACCAAATCCCTGCGATCGCATAGAGCATTGCTGTAGCCAAAGACCAGCAGTTAAAAATGGCTTAGAAATGGCCCGAAACCACCCCGAAACTCACCCGAGGCCCCCGGGACCTCAATCAAAAGTACCAACACGTCCTATAACCTTATTCAAACTTGTTCCAATCATAAAAGCTCTATCGTTAACATCAAAATCGTCCGTTTTCAACAAATTCAAGCTTATGTTTAACTTTAACTTTCAAAATTCACATTCAATCCGAAACCCGACCAAATGACGTCCGAATGACCTAAAATTTTGCGGACAAGTCCAAAATCACCTAACGAAGCTACTACAACTCTCAGAATTCCATTTCGACTCCCGGATCAAAATATCACCTATCAACCGGAATTCGCCAAAATACTAACTTCGCCAAAATATGCTAACTTCTTCATCGGACCTCCAAAATTACTTTTGATTGCGCTCCTAAGTCACATTTCATCATCCGGAGCTAACCGAATCATCAGAATTCGATTCCGAGTATTCTAACTCATAAGTCAACATCCGGTTGACTTTTCCAACTTAAGTCTTCTTAAAAGAGACCAAGTTTCTCATTTCTTAACAAAATTACTTCAATTTAATTCTAACGCACCCAAAACTGATAATGAAACATAAGTCAACTCAATGTGGGAAACACGGGGCGGTTACACCTGAGACGACGGGTCGGGTCGTCACATTCTCCCCAACTTAAACAAACGCTCGTCCTCGAGCGGACCCAGAGTTGTTCTAGAAATTCACCAATAGTTGAATGTCACGACCCCAAATCCGGTCGTGATGGCGCCCAGCACATTGCTAAGCCAGCCTGACCAATTAATAACAATAACGGAGCTAGAAGCTCTCCTTAACCCATTTGAGCAAATTAAATCACGAAGTAATAGCGATGCAAATAACGAAAACGAGGAACCAAGTCCCATAATACATCAACTCCCATAGACCAAGGGTCAAGAGTCATGAGCCTCTACTTGAACATGAGTATAAAAGGTTTACAAGAATACCAAGTGCGGAAAGAAATGTCAATACAAAATCAAAAGACGGTAGGAAGGAATATCGGGTCTCGCGGACTCTGCAGCTACCTCGAATATCCACAAACGTCGCCTCGCACGGCCACTGGATCACTGCTGAGAGGTACACGGATCTGCACACAAGGTGCGAGGGAGTAAAATGAGTACTTGCCGGACTCGGTGGTAATAAACAAGGGTAAGACGGCGCGGATAAGAAATCCGCAATAAAGCACTATGTAAAGCTATAATCAGCTACTGATAATAGGTGAATTTGACTATAATTATACCAACAATTACCAATAAATAGCATAACAGCTAGGAGATGTAGCTAAATGCAATGCAATGCATGATATGACCGCTACGGCGTGTAGCCGACTCCAATTTTGGGTACCCGTGCTCACTGTGGGGGTTCAGACTTCGGAGGGGCTCCTACGGCCCAAGCACATCTCATAGAGATATCATTGCGGCGTGCGGTCCGATCCAACATATATCTTCGTTGCGGCGTGCGGCCGATCCAAATACTTAGTCGGCTAATATGCGGATACTGCCTCGCGAGCTCAAAAGTAGTTTTTGAAAACTCTTTTATCATTTTTCAGTTGGAAAACGAGTAATATCAAGTTCCGGAGATTGGAATTTGCATAATAACAAAAATAGGCTGCGGACTAGTAGTAAACTAGCATGTCTATGTGATAAGACAATGATAACGATCCTCGCGGGATCCAATAGCGGGCTCACGGCCCACATGTATAATCAACCGCCCACGAAGGGGGTTCCTCGGCTCAAGAGTAGCCATTATCACAATATATATATGCAACCCTCGAGAAGGAGGTTCGACGGCTCTAGAATAGCCAATAATACAGTATCAACAGGTTGGACTAATATATAGTCTCCAATTCATGATCGACCCCGCACTCTCGAGAGTGTGCGTGTCTCGCCGCTATACCAGCGTCACAAAGTGGTATACGGGGTTTCGAACCCGCTGGTCATCACCCGCATATATTACTCACCTCGATACGGCGCGACGACTATTCCGCAATGCCACTTGCCACGAGAATCAAGCTCCGCGCGCGTAGAATCACTGATCAAATACGGTAGAAATACAACAAATTAGGCCAATGGGACGACACCCGATCAATACAACTCAATTTACATCAAAATTCCCAAAGTTGTCAAAACCCGAGCCCAGGGCCCACATTCCGAAAATTTACGAAATTCACATTTCTGGAACCCTCGTCTCAGTACGAGTCTAAGCATATCAATTTTACCAAAATCGGACTCCATTTGCCTACTCAAATCCTTGTTTTTCTTCAATTTAGGCTTAGGGCTCAAACCCACAATTAATCTTCCATTTACAGGGAATTAACCAAGGATTTCATGTTAAAATGATGTAATTAAGCCACAAAACTTACCTCCAACGAAACCCCGATGATTTCCCAGCAATCTCCCGTCAATTTCTCCTCTTGGAACTCAAAAATGGAGTTTTGGGTTAATGAACCCGAGAGCCCTCTGTTCTGTGATTTTAATTCACTGCCGGACGATTTTACCCTACGCGTTCGCGATGGTCTCCACGCGAACGCGATGCCTTGCTCCGTTCCTTCATCGCGAACGCGACGTACAGTCACGCGTTCGCGAAGACCAATCTTCCTAGCCCGGATTTTTCCTCTACGCGTTCGCGTCCCATACCACGCGAACGCGATGCTTCGTCTTTTCCTCTTACGCGTCCGCGTCCTTCACCCACGCGAACGCGATGCGTTCCAACCTTCTCCTTCGCGAACGCGGCATGTTACCTCGCGAGCGCGATGGCCAACTGGCCCCAGCCTACGCGAACGCGGCAGTGCCCTCGCGAACGCGATGACCATTTTCCCTCCCAGTGATCTGCAATTTACAGCAGATCACTTCTTGCTTCCAAATGCCGGATGATGGTCCGGATTCACCCCGAGGCCCCCGGGACCCCAACGAAAACCACCAACATACTCCAAAACACGATACGGACTTGTTCCAATCATAAAAACACCATCCTAAACATCAAAATCATCAATTACACACGGATTCAAGCTTATGTTTATTCAAAACTTTCAAAACTAACATTCAATCCAAAACCCGATCAAACGACGTCCGAATGACCTGAAATTTTGCAGGCACATCCAAATTCACCTAACGAAGCTACTGCAACTGTCGGAATTCCATTCCGACCCCCGGATCAAAATCTCACCTACCGTTCGGATTTCGCCAAAATTCAACCTTAGCCAATTCAAGCCTATTTCTACACGGGCCTCCAAATTCAATTCCGATCGCTCCCCTAAGTCACAAATCACCTTCCGGAACTAACCGAATCATCAGAATCCGATTTCGAGCACTCTAACTCAATAGTCAACTCTTGGTTGACTTTTCATATTCAAGCTTTCTTCAAACATGCTATTTGTTTCATTTTCAATCCAAATCACTCCTAACTCACTCGATATACTCTAATACTGTTTTAAAAACATAATATATGTAAATGCAAGGTAACGAGGTGGTAATTCCCGTAACGACGGGCCGGGTCGTTACATTCTCCCAACTTAAACAAACGCTCGTCCGCGAGCGGGTTAAGAAACATACCTGGAGCATCAAACAAGTGTGGATATCTGCTCCGCATTTCCTGCTCGGTCTCCCAAGTTGCTTCCTCCACGGGACGACCTCTCCACTGCACTTTCACTGAAGCTATGTCCTTGGATCTCAGCTTACGAACCTGTCGACCCAAAATGGCTACTGGTTCCACATCATAAGTCAAATCCTCATCTAGCTGTATCGCGCTGAAGTCCAACACATGAGACGGGTCTCCGACATACTTCCGGAGCATAGATACATGGAACACCGGGTGAACTCCCGACAAACGGGGTGGCAAAGCAAGCATATAAGCCACCTCCCCAACTTTCCTAAGTACCTCAAAAGGTCCAATGAACCTTGGGCTCAATTTTCCTTTCTTTCCAAATCTCATAACACCCTTCATAGGCGAAACTTTCAACAACACCTTCTCACCTACTGAATGAGACACATCTCGGACCTTTCGGTCTGCATAACTCTTCTGACGCGACTGAGCTGTGCGAAGTCTCTCCTGAATCACCTTCACCTTATCTAAAGCATCTTGGACTAACTCTGTCCCTAACAACCTAGCCTCGCCGGGCTCGAACCAACCGACTGGAGATCTACACCGTCTCCCATATAAAGCTTCATACGGTGCCATCTGAATGCTGGGCTGATAGCTATTATTATAAGCAAACTCCGCCAAAGGCAAATAATCAGCCCATGAACCACCAAAATCAATGACACAAGCACGCAACATGTCCTCCAATATCCGAATAGTACGCTCGGACTGCCCATCCGTTCTGTGGATGAAATGCTGTGCTCAACTCTACCTGTGATCCCGACTCTCGCTGAAATGTCCTCCAGAACTGAGATGTGAACTGGGTACCTCTGTCCGATATAATGGAAATAGGAACTCCGTGCAATCTCACTATCTCACGGATGAATATCTCTGCTAACCGCTCTGAGGTATAGGTAGTACACGCTGGGATGAAGTGAGCTGACTTAGTCAACCTATCCACAATCACCCAAGCTGAATCAAACTTCCTCGCTCGGGGGAGTCCGCTAACAAAGTCCATAGTTATTCTTCCCGCTTCCACTCAGGAATATCAATACGGTGGAAACACCACCGGGTCTCCGATGCTCATACTTGACATGCGACAGTTTAGACACGGAGCCACATGGCTCACAATATCTTTCTTCATTTTTCTCCACCGATATGCTTGCTTCAAATCCTGGTACATCTTCGCGGCTCCTGGATGAATAGAATACCGCGAGCTATGGGCTTCATCCAATATCAATTCACGAAGGCCGTCAACATTGGGCACGCATATCCGGCCCTGCATCCGCAACACACCATCACTATCAATAGTGACATCCCTAGCATCATCATGCTGAACTCTGTCCTTAAGGACAAGCAAGTGTGGATCATCATACTGGCGCTCTCGAATACGATCATATAAAGAAGAACGAGCTACTACATAAGCCATCACCCGACTGGGCTCAGAAATATCCAGCCTTACCATCTGGTTAGCTAACGCCTGAACATCAGCTGCTAGGGGTCTCTCCCCAACTGGGATATACGCCAAACTGCCCATACTAATAGCCTTCCGGCTCAATGCATCAGCCACTACATTGGCTTTTCTGGGATGATATAAGATAGTAATATCATAGTGTTTAAGCAATTCAAGCCATCTCCGCTGCCTCAAATTTAGATCTTTCTGTTTAAACAAATGCTGAAGGCTACGGTGATCTGTATATACATCACAAGATACACCATATAGATAATGCCTCCAAATCTTCAAGGCATGAACAATAGCAGCTAACTCCAAATCATGAACAGGGTAGTTCTTCTCGTGGGGCTTCAACTGACGAGAAGCATAAGCAATGACCCTACCCTCACGCATCAACACACAACCAATGCCAACTCCTGAGGCATCACAATATACAGTATAAGAATCTGAAGCTGTCGGTAGAATCAAGACTGGTGATGTGGTCAGTGCTGTCTTGAGCTTCTGAAAGCTCTCTCGCACTCCTCGGACCATAAGAAAGGAACACCCTTCTGAGTCAATCTAGTCAAGGGTGAAGCAATAGAAGAGAACCCCTGAACAAATCGGCGATAATACCCTGCCAATCCCAGAAAGCTACGGATCTCAGTAACTGAGGTCGGTCTGGGCCAACTCTGCATTGCCTCGACCTTCCTCGGATCTACCTGAATACCATCACAGGACACCACGTGCCCTAAGAATGCCACGGACTCAAGCCAGAACTCACATTTGGAGAACTTGGCATACGGCTTCTCCTCTCTCAATCTCTGCAACACAATACTCAAGTGCCGAGCATGCTCCTCCTGGCTACGAGAGTAGACAAGTATGTCATCAATGAATACGATCACAAATGAATCAAGATACGGCCTGAATACCCTGTTCATCAGATGCATAAATGCTGCTGGGGCGTTGGTCAGCCCAAAAGACATCACAAGGAACTCATAGTGACCATATCTGGTCCGGAATGCAGTCTTCATAATGTCAGACTCTCTAATCTTCAGCTGATGGTAGCCTGAACGAAGATCAATCTTCGAGAACACCCTAGCTCCATGGAGCTGATCAAATAAATCATCAATACGAGGCAGAGGATACTTATTCTTCACTGTTGCTTTGTTTAGCTGCCTATAGTCAATACACGTCCTCATAGATCCGTCCTTCTTCTTAACAAACAGGACTGGTGCACCCCACGGCGACACACTCGGCCGAATAAACCCCTTATCTAGGAGTTCCTGGAGCTGCTCCTTCAATTCCTTCAACTCAGTTGGTGCCATCCGATACGGAGGAATAGAAATAGGCTGAGTGCCCGGCACCAAATCGATACCAAAATCAATATCCCTGTCCGGTGGCATGCCCGGCAGGTCTGAGGGGAATACATCTGGAAAGTCCCTCACAACAGGTACAGAATCAATGCTAGGAGACTCGACTCCCACATCTCTCACAAAAGCTAAGTACGACAAACACCCTTTTTCAACCATCTTCTGAGCCTTTAAGAACGAAATGACACGGCTAGGGACGAAATTAGTCGAACCCCGCCACTCAATCTGAGAAATACCAGGAATGGCCAACGTAACTGTCTTAGCATGACAGTCCAATATAGCATGGTACGGAGACAACCAGTCCATACCCAATATAACATCAAAGTTCACCATGCCCAACAATAGCAAATCTGCCTGGGTCTCCAGACCCCCAATAGATATAACACAGGATCTATAGACATGATCCACAACAATCGTATCACCCACTGGGGTGGATACATGAACAGGTAAATCAAGAATACCACGAGTCGCACCCAAATTATGTGCAATATAAGAGGACACGTAAGAATATGTGGACCCTGGATCAAATAGAATAGAGGCATCTCTATGACAGACAGAAATGATACCTGTAATCACAGCATCAAAGGCAACTGCATCACGCATGTCGGGAAGTGCATAGAACCGTGCCTAGCCTCCACCAGATCTCTCATCGCCTCTGGGGCGACCACAAGAAGATTGACCTCCACCTCTACTAGACTGAGATGGTGCTGAAGAGGAGGGCTGATCCCTCTGCTGAGTCCTGCCCCTACGTAGTCGAGGGCAATGTCTCCTCATGTGGCCAAACTCACCACATTCATAACATGCACCTGGTGCTGGAGAAGTAGGTGGTGCACTCTGGGCTGGGAGGGCACCAAGCGATGACTGACCCTGCTGAAACCCCTGTCGACCACGACCATAAGAACCTCCGCTCTGCTCTGGGCGGACTGAATGAGAAGGTCTAGATGAGCGACCTCTGCTCTGCTGGGAATGCCCTCTAGATGGAGCACCACTGAAACTGCCAGAACCACGAGGCCTCTTGGCCTCCCGCTCTCTCTCTCTCGGCGACGATCCGCCTCAATGGAGCGTGCCATATCGGCTACCTGCTCAAATGATGATGATAGAACTCGCTCGCTGGTCATAAGAATACGGATAGAGTAGTTGAGGCCATCAATGAACCTCTCGATCTCTCCCTCTCGGTGGGGATCATCCGTGTGGCATGCCTAGCCAGCGAGTGAATCTAAGCTCATGCGGAGTCACGGACATGTCGCCACTGAATCAACCACTCGGGCGGCGACGTGAGCTCCTCGCGACGAGGCGAGGTACATATTTCTCTAGAAAGAGAGTAGAGAAGTGCTGCCATGTGAGGGGCGCTTCCCCAGCGAGCCTACGCCTCTCAAACTCCTCCCGCCGATCAAATGCGGGACCGGTGAACTGAAATGTGGTAAATGAAACTCCGTCGGACTCGAGAATACCGGCCGTACGCAACATCTTCGACACTTATCCAAGAAACCACGGGCATCCTCGCCCTCAGCGCCACTGAAATGGGGTGGCTGAAGTCTACCAAACCTCTCGAGACGACGGCTGCTCGTCCTCGGGCATAACTCTGAACCATATGCTTCTGGAGGCGGGCCGGGTGCGGTCGGAGGAATAACGGGTGCAACCACCGAGCGGGGACGGCCTGCGGCATCCGACGTCCCTGAACAACCGGCTTCGGTGTGCGAGCTGCAGGGGTCGGCTGACCACCCTGTCTGAGATGTCGCTACGGTGGCGGTAGGCTGAAACTACCGAGCCAAGCCGGAACACAGCTGATAAAATGCGGGCGAGAGTCTCGCGAAGACCGAGGAATGGCAATAGATATAGTCGGCACTGAGCCGGGACTGGCTGGAGCTTCAACCAGCGGGGCTGCTCTGAGCGGGTACAACGGGCGGGTCGGTGCGCAGCTGCCTCAGCTGCCCTACCCCTAACTCTAGTACGACCGCGCCCGCGGCCTCTAACAGGTGGCGATGGAGGTCGTCCACCTCGTCCCGATGCTCGCGTTCTCACCATCTGCGAGAGAATAGAATATAGAAATTTAGTTCTCAGAACAACAAGATCGCACGACCGAGTTCAAGAAAAGTGAAGTTTTCCTAAAGGTTCGCGATAAGTACAGGCGTCCCCGTACCGATCCACAAGACTCACTAACCGGCTCAAGACTCACGAGGCCTAGTAAACCTAGGCTTTGATACCAACTTGTCACGACCCCAAATCCGGTCGTGATGGCGCCCGGCACATTGCTAAGCCAGCCTGACCAATTAATAACAATAACGGAGCTAGAAGCTCTCCTTAACCCATTTGAGCAAATTAAATCACGAAGTAATAGCGATGCAAATAACGAAAACAGGGAACCAAGTCCCATAATACATCAACTCCCATAGACCAAGGGTCAAGAGTCATGAGCCTCTACTGAACATGAGTATAAAAGGTTTACAAGAATACCAAGTACGGAAAGAAATGTCAATACAAAATCAAAAGACAGTAGGAAGGAATATCGGGTCCTGCGGACTCTGCAGCTACCTCGAATATCCACAAACGTCGCCTCGCACAGCTACTGGATCACTGCTGAGAGGTACCTGGATCTGCACACGAGGTGCAGGGAGTAAAATGAGTACTGCCAGACTCAGTGGTAATAAACAAGGGTAAGACAGCACAGATAAGAAATCCGCAATAAAGCACTATGTAAAGCTATAATCAGCTACCCTGTCATAGAATCAATCTTCACTGTATCTGTTCCAACAATTACCAATAAATAGCATAACAGCTAGCAGATGTAGCTAAATGCAATGCAATGCATGATATGACCGCTACGGCGTGTAGCCCGACTCCAAATTTTGGGTACCCGTGCTCACTGTGGGGGTTCAGACTCCGGAGGGGCTCCTACAGCCCAAGCACATCTCATAGAGATATCACTGCGGCGTGCAGTCCGATCCAACATATATCTCGCTGCGGCGTGCAGCCCGATCCACTACTAGTCAGCTAATATGCAGATACAGCCTCGCAGGCTCAAAAGTAGTTTTTGAAAACTCTTTTATCATTTTTCGGTTGGAAAACAGTAATATCAAGTTCCAGAGATTGGAATTTGCATAATAACAAAAATAGCTGCGGACTAGTAGTAAACTAGCATGTCTATGTGATAAGACAATGATAACGATCCTCGCGGGATCCAATAACTGGCTCACGGCCCACATGTATAATCAACCGCCCAAGAAGGGGGTTCCTCGGCTCAAGAGTGGCCATCATTACAGTATATATATATGCAACCATCCGAGAAGGAGGTTCGACGGCTCTAGAATAGCCAATAATACGGTATCAACAGGTTGGACTAATATATAGTCTCCAATTCATGATCGACCCCGCACTCTCGAGAGTGTGCGTGTCTCGCCGCTATACAGCGTCACAAAGTGGTATACCGGGGTTTCGAACCCGCTGGTCATCACCCACATCTATTACTCACCTCAATACGGCGCGACGACTATTCCGCGATGCCCTTGCCACGAGAATCAAGCTCCGCACGCGTAGAATCTGATCAAATACAGTAGAAATACAACAAATTAGGCCAATGGGACGACACCCAATCAATACAACTCAATTTACATCAAAATTCCCAAAGTTGTCAAAACCCGAGCCCCGGGCCCACATTCCGAAAATTTACGAAATTCACATTTCTGGAACCCTCGTCTCAGTACGAGTCTAAGCATATCAATTTTACCAAAATCGGACTCCATTTGCCTACTCAAATCCTTGTTTTTCTTCAATTTAGGCTTAGGGCTCAAACCCACAATTAATCTTCCATTTACAGGGAATTAACCAAGGATTTCATGTTAAAATGATGTAATTAAGCCACAAAACTTACCTCCAACGAAACCCCGATGATTTCCCAGCAATCTCCCGTCAATTTCTCCTCTTGGAACTCAAAAATGGAGTTTTGGGTTAATGAACTCGTATGTGAAATGTTTCTGGTTTTAATTCACTGCCTGGGCCGTTTACACTATGCGATCGCATCCCATCCTTGCGATCGCGTAGAACAAATGATAGCTCGAAATAATTAAGGCTATGCGATCGCACTACCTCTCCGCGATCGCATAGAACATCTCACCCAGGCTCCAAATTACTACTATGCGATCTCTCTTCTATGCGATCGCACAAGTGACCCTGCGATCGCAGAGTGCCAGTTTCCATACCTATGCGATCGCATCTCCTATTACGCGATCGCATAGAACAACTCTGGGGCTCACTTCCATCCTTCTATGCGATCGCGTCTACTCTATGCGATCGCATAGAGCATCCGTCTGCAACAAAACCAGCAGCCAACAGCAGTTCAAAAATACAAGAAATGGTCCGTTTGGACCCCCGAAATCAACCCGAGGCCCTCGGGACCCCAACGAAAACCACCAACATACTCCAAAACACGATACGAACTTGTTCCAATCATAAAAACACCATCCTAAACATCAAAATCACCAATTACACACGGATTCAAGCCTAAATTCCTTAAAACATTCCGAATTACACAATCAATCAAAAACCCGACTAAACAACGTCCGAATGATCTAAAAATTTGCGGACATATCCAAAATCACATAACGAAGCTACTGCAACTGTCGGAATTCCATTCCGACCCCCGGATCAAAATCTCGCCTACCGTTCGGATTTCGCCAAAATTCAACCTTAGCCAATTCAAGCCTATTTCTACGCCGGGCCTCCAAATTCAATTCCGATCGCTCCCTTAAGTCACAAATCACCTCCCGGAACTAACCGAATCATTAGAATCCGATTCCGAGCCCTCTAACCAAATAGTCAACTCCGGGTTGACTTTCCTTATTCAAGTTTCTTCAAACATGCTATTTGTTTCATTTTCAATCCAAATCACTCCTAACTCACTCGATATACTCTAATACTGTTTTAAAAACATAATATATGCAAGTGCAAGGTAACGGGGTGATAATTCCCGTAACGACGGGCCGGGTCGTTACATTGAATAACTTTACCTCGCATATAACCCGCGGTGATCCCACGTCACCCTATCTCTTATAGGTCCGACAACACAACTTAGCTGAAATTACTCAATCCATCTAATCCATAAACTATAGAACTACATTTCACCTTCTGTAATCTTACACAAGATCAGAACCTCACATTTTTACTCAGAATAAACTCGAATCAGCTGTAATAATCCATACCTGCAACCTCAGGTGAAATCATATATTATACCGCATAACTCAAACACATGCAGCTATTTCTTCCATTCAAAACAGCTGCCCACGATAACCAGATGTCGATGGAAAACCCTTTTATTAGCTAGAGACTTATTCCAACACTTTCATATATTGCCAATGGTAAATAAAACACGCGATAAATCATATCCATTCCTCAGGTCACCCATTCATGAGGCCATTTATCCTCTGGCAAGTACTATAACAAAATTTTGAACCGAAATCTCGATATTTATCCATCAAACATGCTGAAATCAAATCTGTCTATATTCATTAATGATCCTCACGATCTCCTTTGACCAAACACACCATTCTGGTGACATGACACAATCAATACGACCTAACCACAACCTGCATAATACATGCACCATTAAGAAACGCATTCAAAAAATCCCTCCATACCGGGATAGGATCAATGATAGAAACCTCCGCACTGACATCCATCTCAAATACCCAATTAAGAAAATGGTCCTTCCCAGTTGTCCGCTGATTCTTTAAAATATAAATCATTTTGCTAAAATGTATTCTAACGCACTTCACCACTTAACCCGTGGCATTTATGACGTTGCCCTTAATGCAATAGTTCTAAATCACCCAACACTAAGACAATCAGTCTGAATTCCAATATTACCACATAGCATGTACATCAGAACTCCATATAATACACCAATCATCATTCCTAATCCAATTTTCACCGTGCAATACACACACATATTTGATAATTATTCATCCCATGACAGATGCTCAATGTTTACCTGCCGAGCAGACCCGAATACCACCAATGGACCCAACAAGAACATGCCGCAATACTACTGATATATAATCAGTTTAATCACATTACCCTTTTCTGAGACATATACTCTCATCAAGTCACTTCCACTTAGCAATACAATTTTCCTTAATCATCCGAAGATTCTTTAACTAATCACTTGGAAGGAATCACTATACATCACATGCTTTGTATGACATACACAGGTCTTCTTCAAATTCTTACAATGTTGACACAGCGGATGAGACCTGAACACATTCATAACTACTACCGAAACAACAATTTATTAGTTCTATACTCTTTACAAGAACTATCAACTCATTCTGAGCCAAACAATGGTCTTAGTTCCATAATTTCACTTCACATACTCAGATTGCATTGATCTCAACTTCAATGATCTCGTCTTTCCAAGTACGAGCTGTCTGGGCAATAAGCCACTCCAGACATAACTATAAATCGCATATGATGCCCCAAAGTGCCAATAGGCTACCGATTCTAATGCAATACAAAAGAAAACAAACTCTGGAATGAATTATCAATTCCACGCATTAATGGGGACTTTCTTTAGAAAACAAAGAACAAGGCATACGAAATAGTATATACAAAATTATACTCAACATCACATTGTTGCGGCGTGCAACCCGATCCAGTTAACATACCCATGGCGGGCGTGCCACCCGATCCACACACAGATCTCACATAAGGAGATACACATCGAGCCAAATATGCTCATCATAACCAAATACCAAATATCGGTCATAAGCATACTAAGTGCATAATATCATCCCTGAGGGGTATTTAGTGTTATAGCTACAAAACCAAGCATAACTGATGTGTGATATACGAAATTGAATTTCAATAGCCAAGCTGCTCAGGTAACATCATCCCTACGCGGATTCTCAACACATAATAATTTCTTGAGCCTTTTCACAAATCACATGGCGTAAGGCATCACTACGCAAGATATCTGACAATAAAGCATTAACCTAACTACTCCTTCATGAGGACTGCATTACAAAATGCACACATCTGGCCTGATATTGAGCCATTATTCACATTAAATCTATCCATCGACTTCAAGCCGATTTTGATCACATTGAACTTAGTCTGATAACCTTTCAAAGGTCCATAATAACTCCCATTTTTTTTAACGCACAAGAGCAACCATCACAACTTTCATATTTGGTTTACATCATTATTTTGATTTTTCTCTCTTGTTATAGCATTACAATGCATCAATTCAGGCTCACCACAGGAGATTCAAACATAAGGCCACATTCTTTAATACTCATAGACCACTGAATACTTTCTCCAATGTCTCCCAGAAATATCACCTTCCATAATACTTTGTTTTGAAGCACTTCTTGCGAATCTGAATTCGTTACTACTACTTTCCTGATACTGATACTTAGAGTCTCGTAGTTATCACAATATACCACAAGTCTTGATCTTTTCTAATGAAGACACTATCTTTAGTCACATAAACCATCTTATAACACATTATAACATTCCCAAGAGTCATCCACTCTTATCGAAACTGCAAATTACCAGACTTAACGAACAGAACCACACGTGCCTTATTAGCACCCTGACACCACAGGATATGATCTCATTCAAATACCAACAAACATTCTTCTCCTCAATTCACTGAGCATTCCTTACCAACAACAGCTCAAGACATACTATTATTTTCTCACATCTACGAAAGCACCGTATAACTTTTGTCAAAATCTTGCTTCACTCGTGCTATTCTCGGCTCAATTTATGCAACCAGAACTGGTTCGTCAGTGTACTTTAAGACATAACCAACGTAGCATACAACTGCGCAATCAGTTAATCAATGGAAACCTCCCCAACTTAGCTCGAAGCCATATTTATCAAAACACATATACTTTATCGTTGTCGTAATATCATGGTGAGATTAAACTCACTTTTTCACCAGCTTGCAGAGACACGAATCATCAAAAATTCTAACTCTTCCCTAATTCTTGCATTCATTCACACTACAGTTAAGCCCACTCTTTAGGCGACAAAATTTTTACTAAGTCCCAAATTTTTCAAAAATTTCGGCAGAGTTTCCTTTGTAATTGGGCCTATCCACCTGCCAGAGAATCACCAAAACCATCCTAACAATACGTCCACAACTCGACAAGACATCACAATGTATATCAACAACATTAATCTTAATACTACACGAATTATATTATCAAAATTGATATACTGACATGCGTTGCACCTGCTCGAATCATAACACATATCAAATACCTTTCAATTACACTTAAGAATCAGCTCGCCTAAGGGCACTCCGCAAGAGATAACCCACCTGCTTCGCCTCAATTTAGTATCTCAGCACACCTTCCACCATGATACACATCACTTGGCTATCTAGCCGACATTCCCACAATTAGGGACAATACTGAACATATAAGTTCATAATACCAGCTCGCAAAATCAGCACCTTGGTGCTCAAGCCATAGGCGAAGATTCGACCTCAAGTCCTTCAGACTGGCCAATCATGAAATCACGGAGATTATATCTCGCCTTCAATCGGGGATTCACAAGCCATCAAGGCAAATTTATTACTAAGCGCTCGAGTGCGCATACAAACGTGTGGAAGGAATTTCAAGAATTACATCTCAAGCTAAATCAAGTACGCACGATAAGAATTCCAAGAAAGTGAAGTGTTTCCTAAAGGTTCTGCAGCCTCTCGAGGATAAATACAGACGTCTCCGTACCGATCCACGAGACTCCACCAACCGGCTCACGACTCATGAGGCCTAGTAACCTAGGCTCTGATACCAACTTGTCACGACCCCAAACCCGGTCGTGATGGCGCCTGCACATTGCTAGGCCAGCCCGACCAATCAACAGAAACACGGAGCTATTAGCTCACTTAAACCATTTTAGGCATAAACAAATTAGAACAACAGTAATGGAATAACCAAGTACAGAGATCACATCCCAAAAACAATAACAACTCCCCAAGGACTAGGGGTCACGAGTCATGAGCCTCTACAGAGTATACAAAGTGTGATAGTGCCTACGACGTTGCTCAAGTGCAGAAATAGATATCAACATGAATAAAAGTAAGCTGGAAAGTCAGGTCCTGCGAACGCTGGCAGCTACCTCGACTGTCCAAAAGCACTCCCGAGCCGCAATAGAAACAGCTTTCCTGTGATGTACCTGGATCTGTACACAAGGTGCAGGGAGTCGGGTATGAGTACTTCCAACTCAGCAGTAATAAAAGTAAATAATGCTGAAGGGAAGAAAACCACGCAAGGCACTATCTCATGCTACACAATACAGTACTATCTTTTATTTCCTTTCCAGCATATGTGAGTAGATTATTTAGAAATCTCATTTTCAGCTTTCTTTCTTTCATGATAACATACCAATACCTGGGTACAATCTCAAGCAGTGCAAGTCTGCACTTAAATCAGCCTCTTGGGCTCAGCACTCCTCAACAATTTCCACCAGGAGATCTGGTCAATAAGGCAAATAATGCATGTGTGCCAGTAATATATGAGTGCTAAATGTTATGACACGTAGTACACGTAAACCAATGTATGCATGCCATGCAATGCATATGACCGCTATGGCGTGTAGCCCGATCCATGCAAAGGCGCCCGCGCTTGCTGTGGGGGTTCAGACTCCGGAGGGGCTCCTACAGCCCAAGCGCAATATCAATATCACACATGCTGCGGCGCGCAGCCCGATCCATAGACCACTACGGCGTGCAGTCCGATCCATGCATGTGTATGCATATGCTCACATAAATCGTCATGCCCTAACATATGGCCCTCGGCCCCAATCAGTCTAACAAATAATCAAGAAAGCCCCTCGGGCAACAGTATCATATTAACTCACAGCTAAAAATGTCATTAAGACCTTGTGCAAGTTTTTCATAACTTTATAAAAATGCAGAATAGCAAAATACTATTTAAAACCTTAAATTTAGATAATAATATGCACAGTGTTATCAAGACAATGATACTAATCCCTGAAGGATTCAAATAATCGGCACGAAGCCCAAACACGATAATTAGTCCAATTCATGATAATTAATATCTTTATTGAGGCGTCAATTTCATTTCAAACAATTAGGTGTTATTATTTATTACGCGGGACGGACCAAGTCACAATCCCCAATGGTGATCTACCCCACGCCCGTTATCCGGCGTGCAAGTCACCTCAACACAGCACTAAGATGTGCAAGTCCGGGGTTTACTAACCCTCATGACATCATTTACAAGTATTACCCACCTCGAACCGGCGAATTCTCTAGCCCGCGACGCCTTTTCCCCTCAAAATGGCCTTCACGCGCGTCAAATCTAACAGAAGTCAGGGCAAATATATCACAATATGCTAATGGGACATAACCCAACCGAAAGAACTCGAAAAATACTAAAAATCACGAAATTGGCAAAACCCGAGCCCCGAGCCCACATCTCAAAAAAATTATGAAATTTATATTTTCGGAATCCTCGTCTCGCCACGAGTCCGTACATACCAAGAACTCTCAATTCGGACCACAAATGGCCCTTCAAATCATAAATTTAAGATTTCTTACTCCAAGCCCTATTTTCTTGATTTTTAGCCATAAATTCATGAATTCCATGGATTATTCTTGTATAAAATCATGCAATTAACTCATAAAACTTACCTCCAATGATTCCCAGTCGAAACCCCTTAATTTCCCGTCCAAAAGCTCTCAAGAGTGACCAAAAATGGTGGAAAAGTGGGTTATTTTCGCGACTGGAATGTTTTAAAACATTCTGCCCAGGCATTTTGTTCATCGCGATCGCGGGAAATGCTTCGCAATCGCGGAGAACAATTTTCTGGCCCAAAAATTACCCTTCGCGATCGCGGGAAAGGCTTCGCGATCGCGGTGCATAAATTCCGGTTGTTCCGGACAGGCTTTAGTATAATGGCCATAACGTTTTGCACACAACTCCAAATGACAAATGGTTTGATGTTCTGGAAACTAGACACATAGGGCTATGATTTCCTTTGTTGCTCATTTCCTGAATCCTTATAAATTTTGAGATATATGCTTCCCAATGCATGCATTTGTATTAAAGATCCTCCTCGGACAGCCTATAGTGTAACATCTATAACTTTTTACACAGATATCCAAATCAGTATTTCTTTATATATATATGAACGCTAGACAAGATGAGCTACAACTTTCGTTTTTGAATCACCTCAAAATTCCTTGTAGATAAAAAGATATGAGCTTCCGAAGTAGGACCTGCGCGACAGAAATTCCTTCTTCGCGATCGCAAAGAGCTTTACGCGATCGCGATTCAGTAAGGTTTTTCTAAGATTTTACTCACCGCGATCACGACCAAATCCCTGCGATCGCATAGAGCACTGCTGTAGCCCAAAACCAGCAGTTAAAAATGGCTTAGAAATGGTCCGAAACCACCCCGAAACTCACCCGAGGCCCCCGGGACCTCAATCAAAAGTACCAACACGTCCTATAACCTTATTCAAACTTGTTCCAATCATAAAAGCTCTATCGTTAACATCAAAATCGTCCGTTTTCAACAAATTCAAGCTTATGTTTAACTTTAACTTTCAAAATTCACATTCAATCCGAAACCCGACCAAATGACGTCCAAATGACCTGAAATTTTGCGGACAAGTTCAAAATCACCTGACGAAGCTACTACAACTCTCAGAATTCCATTTCGACTCCCGGATCAAAATATCACCTATCAACCGGAATTCGCCAAAATACTAACTTCGCCAAAATATGCTAACTTCTTCATCGGACCTCCAAAATTACTTTTGATTGCGCTCCTAAGTCACATTTCATCATCCGGAGCTAACCGAATCATCAGAATTTGATTCCGAGTACTCTAACTCATAAGTCAACATCCGGTTGACTTTTCCAACTTAAGTCTTCTTAAAAGAGACCAAGTTTCTCATTTCTTAACAAAATTACTTCAATTTAATTCTAACGCACCAAAAACTGATAATGAAATATAAGTCAACACAATGTGGGAAACGGGGCGGTTACACCTGAGACGACGGGTCGGGTCGTCATAGGTCGGTTGTGCTGATACTACACTCTGCACTCTTTTTGCGCAGATACAGGTGACGGACAGCAGCAGCGGCAGCAGCGACTTGTAGATTTTCCGACTACTGAGACTACGAGGTAGCCTTGCAGGCGTCCGCAGGACCCGTTGTCTCTTCTATCTATGCTTTTCATTCTGCTATCTCATGTAATCGAGATAAACAACTTGTATTTTCTTTCAGACAATTATGTGTAATATTCTTAGAAGTTCGTGAGTATTGTGACACCAGTCTTGGGTAGTGTATCATGTTTGAGTTTTCTTTATCATATTGGACTAAGTCTTCCGCTAAGTTTGATTATTCCGCTTTAATTTATATGTTTTAATTTTTATGTCTTAATAAGAATTCGGTAATTAATGGAGGAGCAATTAATTTTTGGCTTGCCTAGCTTCCATTAGTAGCCGCCATCATGACCCCGATGGTGGGAAATCCGGGTCGTGACAATATGATACACGTAATGTAACATCAGCTAGTATTTTTGGAATAAACACAGCTGATATTTTTCTCCCAGCACTTACACTAATAAGTGTTGATCCTCACTCAAATATAATTTAACAAACAAAATTATAACAGAATTAGTACACACCTAATATTTTCTTTATGGCCACTATGGCATATTCTATTATCACAGTGATCAATAATTATATTTAATAATAAATTCAACTATTATTATTGAATATAGATGTAACAAGCCTATCATATCATACTATTAGGTAAATTAGAATATACTTGTTGAAAGGACATGACTATTAGTTATATAACATCTATTGTCGTGTTATTTAATTATGATTAGGTGATAATAAAATAGATGAACTATTTTATTGTGGACAAATTCAAATTCCGTTTACGGCATTTGATTAGATAATGTATCGTTAATACTTTTATAGTCCACTTAAACACATCTCATGATTTACTTGTTTCATTTGTGTTGTATTATTATACATCATCCTGGTGTGAAAATACCACCCAGGATGGTTATCACACAAATTTATATTTGACAAGTGAAATATATGAGTGTTTCATTTATGTATTGTCATATTTAAGTGACTTAAATATTCTTGATTGTTGATGTGGTACTATCTACAATTGCTACTTATTTACTTTGTTGTTAAAATTTGCCTTATAGTTGACAAGATTACCTAAGACATCAGTGGTATGAAAGATACCATTAATTTTTGTCCATCAAGTGAAAGTCTACTATATAATAATATTTGTACACTTAACATTGTTTTCTGATATTTAGTATATTCATTTTATTAAGAATACAATAGAAATACAGACCGTATATTTGATAGGTTGAATTAATACATATGGAATTCATGAAAACATCAGTTATCAATGAACTCTGGTAGTTAACCGAGAGGTCGCGATCGCATAGAGGAAATTATTGGGCGGACAGACCTGTTAGTATAATACATTGGGAGTATTAACTATTACAAGAACATGGATATCATGGGAGCTACTTCATATGATTTTAGTTATTATCACTTGTAACTCCCCGAAATTATGGGTACTTTCGGTATATTATATAAGTCACATCCTTGGAATAACTTTACGGTCCATATGTAATTTTTTTGTACTGGTGGTTGGTAGTACTCTATGTGATAATCATGTTTAATTATAGTCGATAATAACTATGTGTACATCGTGGTTAGCGATGTTTGGGAATTTACTATTGTCGAGTGTATATATCAGATTTACCCGCATAATATATGTAGGTTAGAAACCCGCATTTTATAATTTTCTATTGGAATAGAAAATTATAACCTACATAGTTATAAACATATGTACATTGTTGTTGAAATTTAACAGCAAGTATAACATATGATATAGTAAAATACATCAACACTATTAAGTAGGCTAATCTTTAGTTATATTAGATGAGTAATTTGAACATAAAACTCTGCCCTTTTGAACACATAACAAGAGTTAATATTACATACCAATTTGTTCTTTGAATATGGATGACTTGTAATAGATTTCTTGTTAGGCAATTTATATTGAATTATCTTATAATTTTGGGATGTCTCCCAAAATTATTGAACACTTATTTAACGCATAAATGTAGTCCAATTAATTCCTAGAAAGATGGTAGTCATTGAAAATACCAATATATGATATCAAGTAAGAAATAAACAAAAATTCAAAAATGTTATTACCTACATAGTCTTAATATGTAGTTATGAGTACAGATAAACTTTCATGCATTTTTAATATTACTTCATTCAGATATACATATACATATATTGGATCGCCCCCCAGAAGCCACGAAAATGTGAACCGCAGAGTAAAAATGCGGATCGCAAATTTGACCTGACACGGGATCGCATTTTCTAGACTTTGGTCATTTGATCATAACTTTGTGTAGGAATGTCCAAATGATGAACGGTTTGAAGCGTTGGAAACTAAACTCAAAGAGCTTTCATTTGATATGCTATTCATTATATGAAACCTTATACATAATTATATATGATTCTTTGAAGTGGAGCCTTATGCGAATCCATTTGGAATTTTGGCCTATTTCGAACGTAAGACCATCCAATTACTATCATATCATGTCCGCCGATGCGAATATATATATTTTCCTGATAATGTTAATCATAAAATATGACGGTATAAATTTGTATTGATATGTAGATACCTACATAGTTATGTTATCAATTGAATACCAAAGATGTTTAGTAGTAGGTATGATTTTGTAATGACACCTAATACGATTTATTAAGTATATTCTATAATACTCAAGATTTTGTAATGAACATGATATGTATATTGGAGAAAAACTCAGTCGCAATTACATGATATGTTCACGAACAAGGAAGTTTAATAATAGGCCATATCTTTAACCTCTTCGGTCAATTACTAACTACAATCGTATTAGTTCAATGGACTTGAAAAATGTGTTATGTCATACTGTCCCGTATGACATACATTATTTTTGTGTCATACGTCCACAAATACACTTGCATATCCAGTTATGTATGAGACAACTTTTTTGTCTCTACTTGGTTAATGATTCCTTGTAAAGAGCTTGGTTAATAATTTTCCAACCCTAAATACAATGTATTAAATTCCTATCATTTATTCATAACACGATTTGCTAATCGTGTTATTGGTCAATCTTACACTTTTGGTTATTAAAGATTGATAATATTCACTTGGCCTGTTTCAAAACTATAATCATAGAAATACAACTTCTTATAAACCGAATGGTGAACATCTACACAACCTGTCTAGAAAAATCGTAACTTATAGGATTCTTGCTCATATACCCAATCTCCTTTTTAATCGGTCATATATTATGTAATATTTAAGTATGTTACTCGACTAATACGATCTAAATTGTAGAGATGTATATGTTGCATAGCTTGGACTCTCTTTGGGGCTTTACAATACCAATCTAAATTAACTTATCTATCATATCATCTTAAACATAGTCCACTATCTTTCATATCATTTGGAGATGTTTAGTAAATATGTAGTCAAGTTTATTAAGTTAAATATATCTTTCATATTTACTAGAGGATCTTTGTAAAGTAGAAATACTCTTGGTCTGTGTACATTACTATTGTACATATCCTAATGTACCATTTTATAATCATGTTCATACCTATTCTATGAGGTATAACATATAAAGGTATTTTATAATACCTTTATATGTTATACTATGGCACTGATTGCAATTGAGTGGGGCCAGGCACGTTTCTATGCACTCCCTGATAGATGTCACTGTTATTATCATTGTAGGGTGGGCATTACCTTTTTATTAGACTAATATACTAGTTTATGCATTAGTTATCATATCATGTTGTACTTGACATCATCTACTGGTAGTAGCTCAGTAACATTGAACTTATGTATTAAGATAAACGAACAAGTATACTTTCTTGCAATATACTTTTATATAAAAGCAGTTACAATCAACTTTCATGAAATAGTATTATAATACTAAATATAATACTATTCTATCTTAAATAGTAAGCTATTTGTGACGATCCGGCCCATCATCACCGGAATTACCACCCCGTTATCCTTTCATTTATATGTTTCATGTTTCTAAATCGGTGGTAGAATCTATCGGGTGAGTTAGGAGCGATTCTGGTTGAAAATGAGGCAAATAGCCTTTTGAAATGAAGCTTGTTTATGAAAAGTCAACCTGGAGTTGACTATATGGTTAGAGGGATCGGAATCAAATTCTGATGATTCGGTTAGTTCCAGGAGGTGATTTGTGACTTAGGGGAGCGATCAGAATTGAATTCGGAGGTCCGGTGTAGAAATAGGCTTGAATTGGCTAAGGTTGAATTTTGGCAAAATCCGAACGGTAGGTGAAATTTTGATCCGGGAGTCGAAATGGAATTCCGACAGCTGTAGTAGCTACGTTAGGTGATTTTGGATATGTCTGCAAATTTTCAGGTCATTCGGACTTCGTTTGGTCGGGTTTTTGATTAAATGTTGGTTTCTGAAGTTCTAGATAAAACTTAGGCTTGATTCCGTTTTGATTCGATGATTTCCGTGTTTAAGGGCATATTTTTATGATTGGAACAAGTTTGTATCGTGTTTTGGAGTAGGTTGGTAGTTTTCGTTGGGGTCCCGGGGGCCTCGGGATGAATTCGGGGGTCCAAACAGACCGTTTTGTGCCAAAAGGCACTGCTGATCAGCTGCAATAAAAATGCAGAGATTTTGTTCTTCGTGATCGCGAAGTTCTTCATGCGATCGGGTAAGAGGAAGTTGGTGAGCATCGCGATCACGAGGGTACGTTTGCGATCGCGTAAGGCAAGGATTAAAGGCAATGCGATCGCGGTCGAGTTCATGCTATCGCGTAGGTTCGAGTCTGGAAGCTGTGCGATCGCGTAGGAGTGGAAGGTTGGTCACTGCTAACACGAGCCAAAGGCTGCGATCACGTAGAAAGAAAATCCAGCCGTCAAAATTTTGTGCATCGCGATCGCGAGCCAAGGGCTGCGATCGCGTAGTGTTAAGTACCTGTCAGTAATATTAAAAACCAAAATAGTATATTCGCGACCCATTTACCCAAAACCTCCATTTTTGAGTTCTTAGAGAGCAAATTGACGGGAATTGAAGGGGATTTCACCGGGTAATCATCGGAGGTAAGTTTCATGGCCAAAATACGTGATTTTATCATAGAATCTTCGATTATTTCGATGTTAATGGAAAGATTAATGGGGGATTTTTGTCCTAAGCCTGAGTTATGGAAAATCATTGATTTGAATGGGCAAACATAGTCCGATTTTGATAAACTTTTTATGCAAGGACTCGTGTTGAGATGAGGATTCCGAATATGTAACTTTTGTAATTTTTCGAGAAGCGCCGAAAGTCGGGTTTTGGCAACTTTGTAGTTTTTGGTGTAATTCGAGTTGTTTTAATTGGGTAATGTTCCTTTGGCCTATTTTGATGTATTTCTATTGATTTTGATCAGATTCTACACTTGTGCACAGTTGTTTACACTATCACACTTTATATATATTCTGGTAGAGGCTCATGACTTGTGACTCCTGGTCTATTAGGAGGTTGTACTGGTTTGGGATATTTAATCCTAGTGTTTGGATATTTTCATTGTTATACTATCATTGTTTATGCCTAAAAGGGGTTAAATGTGAGCTGATAGCTCCGTGTTTCTGTTGATTGGTCGGGCTGGCCTAGCATTATGATGGGCGACATCACGACCGGGTCCGGGGTCATGACAAGTTGGTATCAGAGCTTGGGTTACTAGGCCTTATGAGTCTTGAGCCGGTTGGTAGAGTCTTGTGGATCAGTATGGGGACGGCTGTACTTATCCTCGGGAGGCTACGAACCTTTAGGAAATACTTCACATTTCTTGAACTCTGTCATGCGATCTTGTTCTCCTAAGAACTGAACTTCTGTATTCTATTCTCTTGCAGATTGTGAGAACTCGAGCTTTAGGACGAGGTGGACGACCACCATTGCCACCTGCTAGAGGCCGTGGGCGCGGCCGTGGTCGTGGTAGAGGTAGGGCAGCTGAGGCAGTGCCAGCTGACCCGCCCGTTGTACCTATTCAGGAGCAGCCCCCAGTGGTTGATGCTCCAGTAGCACCAGCTGAGGCCCAGACGGTGTCTATTGCCATTCCTGGTCTTCAGACTCTAACCCATTATCAGTATGTTCCGGATTGGCTCAGGTAGTATCAGCTACCACTACAGCAGCGACATTCCAGACAGGGGGTGGTCAGCAGACCCCTGCAACTTGCACACCTGAGCAGGTGGTACATGGACTTCAGACGCCGGAGGCGGTCCCATCTCAGGCAGTTGCACCAGTTATTCCAGATGCACTAGCTCCGAAGCATGTGGTACAGGTTATGCCCGACGACGAGCAGCGTTGCCCAGAGAGATTTGATAGACTCCAGCCACCTCATTTCAGTGGTATTGAGGGCGAGGATGTCTAGGGTTTGTTAGATAAGTGCGAGAGGATGCTACGTACAGCTGGTATTCTTGAGTCTAGCGGGGTTTCATTTACTACTTTTCAGTTTACTGGTCCAGCGTTCGATTGGTGGGAGGAGTTTGAGAGGCGTAGGCCTTCGGGAGCAGCACCTCTTACATGGCAGCAATTTTCTACTCTCCTCTTGGAGAAATATGTACCTCAGACCCATCGTGAGGAGCTTCGTCGGCAGTTTGAGTGGTAAGTACAGGGCGACATGTCAGTGACACACTATGAGCTGAGATATACACAGTTGGCTAGGCATGCCATATGGATGATCCCGACTGATCGAGAGAGGATTAGGAGGTTCATTGATGGCCTCAACTACTCCATTCGCATTTTGATGACCAGAGAGAGAGTACTATCATCATCTTTTGAGAAGGTTGTTGATATGGCACGCTCCATTGAGGCGGATCGTCGCCGGGAGCGGGAGGAGCGAGAGGCCAAGAGGCCTCGAGGTCCTTGTAGCTTCAGCGGTGCTCCATATAGAGGGCAGTTTCAGCAGGGCAGAGGTCGCTCATCTAGACCTTTTCATTCAGGCTGCCCTGAGCAGAGGGGAGCTTCTTCTTCTGGTCGTGGTTGCCAGGGATTCCAGCAGGGCCAATCTTCACTTAGTGCCCTCCCATCCCAGATTACAGCACCTACTACTTCTTCAGCCCAGGGTTCGTCTGTGGCGAGGGTTTCCCTTCAGTCCCCTTCTCCATCACCAGGTAGCTGTTTTGAGTGTGGCGAGTTTGGCCACATGAGGAGGCAGTGCCCTCGACTTCGTAGGGACAAGTCTCAGCAGAGGGATCATCCCTCCTCTTCAGCACCATCTCAGGCTAGTAGAGGTAGAGGTCAGTCTTCTCGTAGTCACCCTAGAGGTGAGGAGCGACCCAGTGGAGGCCAGGCACGATTGTATGCACTCCCTGACATGCGTGATGTAGTTGCCTCTGATGCAGTGATTACAGGTATCATTTCTGTCTGTCACAGAGATGCCTCAGTTCTATTTGATCCCGGGTCCACATATTCGTACGTGTCTTCTTATTTTGCACATTATTTGGGAGCGACACGTGGTAGTCTTGATTTGCCTGTTGATGTATCCACCCCAGTGGGTGATACGATTATTGTGGATCATGTCTATAGATCCTATGTCATTTCTATTGGGGGTCTGGAGACCCAGGTGGATCTGTTATTGTTAGGGATGGTGGACTTCGATGTGATATTGGGCATGGACTGGTTGTCTCCGTGCCATGCTATATTGGACTGTCATACCAAGACAGTTACATTGGCTATTCCTGGTATTCCTCAGATTGAGTGGCGGGGTTCAACTGATTTCATCTCAAGCCGTGTTATTTCATTCTTAAAGGCTCAGAGAATGGTTGAAAAGGGATGTTTGTCGTATTTAGCATTTGTGAGGGATGTGGGAGCTGAGTCTCCTAGCATTGATTTTGTACCTGTTGTAAGGGACTTTACAGATGTATTCCCCTCAGACCTGCCGGGTATGCCACCGGACAGGGACATTGATTTTGGTATTGTCTTGGTGCCAGGCACTCATCCTATTTCTATTTCTCCTTATCGGATGGCACCAGCTGAGCTGAAAGAATTGTAAGAACAGCTTCAGAAGCTTTTGGATAAGGGATTCATTCGCCCTAGTGTGTCCCCGTGGGGTGCACCAGTGTTATTTGTTAAGAAGAAAGATGGTTCCATACGGATGTGTATTGATTATAGACAATTGAACAAGGTAACAGTGAAGAACAAGTACCCTCTACCGCGCATTGATGATTTATTTGATCATTTATAGGGCACGAGGTGTTTTCGAAGATTGATCTTCGTTCAGGCTATCATCAGCTGAAAATCAGGGACTCTGATATTATGAAGACTGCATTTAGGACTAGATATGGTCACTATTAGTTCCTTGTGATTTCTTTTGGGCTGACCAACGCCCCAGCATCATTCATGCATCTGATGAACAGCGTGTTCAGGCCGTATTTGGATTCATTCGTGATTGTGTTCATTGATGACATTCTAGTCTACTCCCGTTGTTAGGCGGAGCATGCTCAGCATTTGAGCATTGTGTTACAGAGATTGAGGGAGGAGAAGTTGTATGCTAAATTCTCCAAGTGCGAGTTTTGGCTCGAGTCGGTAGCATTTCTGGGTCATGTGGTGTCTCATGATGGTATTCAGGTTGATCCGAAGAAGATAGAGGTGGTGCAGAGTTGGCCTAGACCGTCCTCAGCTACAGAGATCAGGAGTTTCCTTGGTTTGGCGGGGTATTATCGCTGGTTTGTTCAGGGATTTTTATCCATTGCTTCTTCTTTGACTAAGTTGACGCAAAAGGGTACACCATTCGTGTGGTCGGATGAGTGCGAGGAGTGCTTTCATAAGCTAAAGACAGCTTTGACCACAACTCCAGTATTAGTGTTGCCATCAGCTTCAGGTTCATATATTGTATATTGTGATTCCTCAAGAGTGGGGATAGGTTGTGTATTGATGCAGGAGGGTAGAGTGATTGCTTATGATTCTCGACAGTTGAAATCTCATGAGAAGAACTACCATGTTCATGATTTAGAGCTAGCTGCCATAGTTCATGCCTTGAAGATTTGGAGCCACTATTTGTATGGCGTGTCCTGTGAGGTGTATACCGATCATCGTAGTCTCCAGCATTTGTTCAAACAGAGGGATCTTAATTTGAGGCAGCGGAGATGGCTTGAGTTGCTCAAGGATTATTACATTACTATTCTATATCATCCAGGGAAGGCCAATGTGGTGGCTGATGCTTTGAGCCGGAAGGCGGTGAGTATGGGTAGCTTGGCATATATTCCAGCTGAGGAGAGATCATTTGCTTATGATGTTCAGGCGCTAGCTAATCAGCTAGTGAGGTTAGACATTTCAGAGCCCAGCAGGGTATTGGCTTGTGTTGTATCTCGGTCTTCTTTATATGATCGTATTCGTGAGCGCCAGTATGATGATCCACACTTGCTTGTCCTTATGGATAGAGTTCAGCATGATGATGCTCGAGATGTCACTATTGATAGTGACGATGTATTGAGGATGCAGAGCCGGATATGCGTGCCCAATGTTGATGGCCTTCGTGAGTTGATATTGGAGGAGGCCCATAACTCGCGGTATTATATCCATCCACGTGCCGCGAAGATGTGCCAAGACTTGAAACAACATTATTGGTGGAGAAAGATGAAGATGGACATTGTTAGACATGTAGCAAGGTGCCTCAACTGTCAGCAGGTTAAGTACGAGCATCAGAGGCCCGGTGGCGTGTTTCAGCGTATTGATATTCCCGAGTGGAAGTGGGAAAGGATCACTATGGACTTTGTTACTGGACTCCATCAGACAACGAGGAAGTTTGATTCAGTTTGGTGATTGTGGACAGGCTGACCAAGTCAGCTCACTTCATTCTTGTGTGTACTTCGTAGTCCTCGGAGCGATTAGCTGAGATATTCATTCGGGAGATAGTTAGATTGCATGGAGTCCCAGTTTCTATCATATCAGACAGAGGTACTCAGTTTACTTCGTAGTTCTGGAGAACATTTCAGCGCGAGTTGGGCTCTCAGGTTGAGTTGAGTACTGCACTCCATCCTTAGATGGACGGATAGTCCGAGCGTACTATTATGATCTTGGAGGATATGTTGAGAGCTAGTGTTATTGATTTCGGTGGTTCATGGGCTGATTATTTGCCTCTCGCAGAGTTTGCCTATAACAACAGTTACCAATCCAGTATTCAGATGGCGCCGTATGAGGCTTTACATGGGAGACGGTGTAGATCTCCAGTTGGTTGGTTTGAGCCTAGTGATGCGAGGTTGTTGGGGACAGAGTTAGTCCAGGATGCTTTGGACAGGGTGAAGGTGATTTAGGAGAGACATCGCACAGCTCAGTCGCGTCAGAAGAGTTATGCGGACCGGATGGTTCGGGATGTGTCTTATTCTGTGGGTAAGAAAGTCTTGCTGAAGGTTTCGCCGATGAAAGGCGTCATGAGATTTGGGAAGAAAGGAAAGCTCAATCTGAGATTCATTGCTCCTTTTGAGATCCTAAGGAGGATCGGAGAGGTGGCATATATGCTTGCTTTGCCACCCAGTCTATCGGGAGTTCATCTAGTGTTCCACGTATCCATGCTCCGAAAATATGTTGGCGACCCATCGCATGTGTTGGACTTTAGCACTATTCAGCTTGATGATGACTTGACCTATGATGTGGAGCCTATAGCTATATTGGGTCGTCAAGTGAGCAGATTGAGGTCCAAGGACATTGCATCAGTAAAGGTTCAGTGGAGAGGTTGACCCGCGGAGGAGGCCACTTAGGAGATCGAGCGGGAGATGCGGAGCAGATATCCTCACTTATTTGAGTCTTCAGGTATGTTTCTTGACGCGCTCGAAGATGAGCGTTTGCTTAAGTGGAGGAGAATGTGACGACCCGGCCCGTTGTCACGGGAATTACCACCCCGTTATCCTTTCATTTATATGTTTCATATTTCTATATCGGTGTTAGAGTCTATCGGGCGAGTTAGGAGTGATTCTAGTTGAAAATGAGGCAAATAGCCTTTTGAAATGAAGCTTGTTTATGAAAAGTCAACCTGGAGTTGACTATGTGGTTAGAGGGCTCGAAATCGAATTCTGATGATTCGGTTAGTTCCGGGAGGTGATTTGTGACTTAGGGGAGCGATCGTATTTGAATTTGGAGGTCCGGTGTGGAAATAGGCTTGAATTGGCTAAGGTTAAATTTTGGCGAAATCCGAACGGTAGGTGAGATTTTGAGTCGGGAGTCGGAATGGAATTCCGATAGTTGTAGTAGCTTCGTTAGGTGATTTTGGATATGTCTGCAAATTTTCAGGTCATTCGGACGTCGTTTGGTCGGGTTTTTGATTGAATGTTGGTTTCGGAAGTTCAAGATGAAAATTAGGCTTGAATCCGCTTTGATTCGATGATTTCGGTGTTTAAGGGCGTATTTTTATGATTGGAACAAGTTTGTATCGTGTTTTAGAGTAGGTTGGTGAATTTCGTTGGGGTTCCGGGGGCCTCATCCGGGGGTCCAAACGGACCGTTTTGCGCCAAAAGGCACTGGTGATCAGCTACAATAAAAATGCAGAGATTTTGTTCTTCGCGATCGCGAAGTTCTTCATGCATTCGCGTAAGAGGAAGTTGGTGAGCATCGCGATCGCGAGGGTCCGTCTGCGATCGTGTAAGGCATGGATTTAAGGCAATGCGATCGCGGTCGAGTTCATGCGATCGCGTAGGGTCGAGTCTGGAAGCTGTGCAATCGCGGAGAGAGTGTTGCGATCGCGTAGGAGTGGAAGGTTGGTCACTGCGATCGCGAGCCAACGGCTGCGATCGCGTAGAAGGAACATCCAGCCGTCAAAATTTTGTGCATCGCGATCGCGAGCCAAGGGCTGCGATCGCGTAGTGTTAAGTACCTGTCAATAATATTAAAAACCAGAACAGTGTATTCGCGACCCATTTATCCAAAACCTCCATTTTTGAGTTCTTAGAGAGAAAATTGACGGGAATTGAAGGGGATTTCACCGGCTAATCATCGGAGGTAAGTTTCATAGCCAAAATGCATGATTTTATCGTAGAATCTTCGATTATTTCGCTATTAATGGGAAGACTAATGGGGGATTTTTGCCCTAAGCCTAAGTTATGGAAAATCATTGATTTGAATGGGAAAACGGAGTCCGATTTTGATAAACTTTATATGTATGGACTCGTGTTGAGATGAGGATTCCGAATATGCAACTTTTGTAATTTTTGGAGAAGCGTACTGAAAGTCGGGTTTTGGCAACTTTGTAGTTTTTGGTGTAATTCGAGTTGTTGCAATTGGGTAATGTTCCTTTGGCCTATTTTGATATATTTCTATTGATTTTGATCAGATTCTACACTTGTGGAGGCCGATACTCGTGGCAAGGGTATTGCGGACTAGTCGTCGAACCGAGTCGAGGTGAGTAATGGGCGTGGGTGATGACCAGCGGGTTCGAAACCCCGGTATATCACTTTGTGACGTTGTATTGAGGTGAGACACGTACTCTCCTATGAGTGAGGTGTCGAATGTGATTGAGGACTATGGCTTAGTCCGACCTGTTGATATTTGTCACGCCCCAAATCGGGGAACATGACCGGCGCCTGACCGGGTTGCCCCAGTCAAGCGGACCCTGGGTGCCTTTCATTCCCACGCGTTACCCCTGTGTTGATTGTTTCTCATTAACCAAATATCTTACTAACCATGAATGATTTCACATTAAACAAATAAAACCATACGAGTGATTCATTAACAAGTTTGCGGTTTTTACAACGCCCGACATAACATAATGTATACATAAGACTGGAGTCCCACGGTTTACATGTCTACAGAGCCTCTAGGATACAAAAAAGGGGAATACAATACTTGCCGGTAACAAGGCTCCGGCTATACCTTACAAAACCAAAATGAAATCTAAACAAAAGTGGCATGAACCACACGGGGCCCCAAGGAAGAAAAGGGGCTCACCAAAACGGGCAGTGGAAGGAGAAGGATACTACTGCCGATGAGCTGAAGTGCCTGCTACTGATCCACCTACAATCATAACACGAATGTAGCGTCCCCGGCAAAAGGGACGTCAGTACACTTGAATTGTACTGGTATGTATGGACAAACTTTGTCCCAAGTAAACTCAAGCCATTAAATTACATCAACAATTAATTAAGCCAGAGCCAACCATGTTTCCACATTTTCCTCATTTCAAATAATTCTCAATACAAAGCACTTTCTATAATCAACCAATTTAACAATAACCAATCAATCACATAAAGCACAAGTAGTCAAACAAAGGGGCAATCAGTGCCCCACAGGTTGCAAACTCTCCTGTTGTCTCCTTTCACAATTTCACATTATTGATTTTTGTATCAATTTTCAATAGCGATTTCGATCGCTTTCCATCCTTATTGCCCCCGACCACCCTTATTACCTCGGCCACCCTTATCACCCCAACCCACACCTTATTTCCTCACGTTGCGGCGCGCAACACGACCCCGTCTTACAGTTTAAAACACAACAATTTCAAACAGCAGATAAGGTACTACACACAATTTCAACAAGTTCAAATAAGCAACTTGCACATTGTTTCGTGTTCTCAATTACTTATCAAGACAATATCATAACCAAGTTACAACATTTCCATAATCAAGAATATTCACACAAGTATGTTCAACAATTTTCCACAATTCAAGTGTTTCATCTCTTTCCACAATAAACCAATTCTCGAGTGTTTCGTTTCCTTTCCACAAGGTGTCATATAGGCCATCATAAGTATTATTCACAATTCTTTACCCAATTCAACTCTCATTTAACTTTCGGTTCATATTCTATACCACATCACTCATATTTCAACAACAACTTTGAGAACTTCACACAATTTGTCAAATTAACATTAACCAAGCAATTTTCACACATATAGGCGATTTCACAAGAATCAAAATTAGCCATACATACCTGGTGATGAGTTTTCTTCCGTTAACTTCCTACTTTATGCTTACCCAAGATATCCTACTCTTGCCAACCTTGTTCTTGAAGACTCTTACTTCTACTCACTTCTTTTACTAGAAATCAAGTTCAATAATCATGCATGAGTGTAAAAATTCTATTTTCAAAAGCTATTATATGCAAACCTCTCTTTACCCAATTAAAACTGAAAATCAAAGAAAATAGTTAGGGTTTTTACCTTGAAAAGATTGGGGAAGTTGAATCCTTGCCCTAGGATCCCTTGGAATTAAGTGGTTGGAACAATATGAAAGATTTCTCTCTCTAAAAACCCTCTCTTCTCTCTCTCTAATTTTGGTAAGATGATATGATAAAATGAAGAAGAAAGGTGTTATATTAAAGAAGAGATCGGGTAAAAATGTTACAAAAATCTGGGCCGGGGTCAATTATGCGGTGCACTTTGCGACCGCAGAATCAACATGCGGTCCGCATAGTGACCGCAGAATGGCCTCAAAATGACACAAGTTCTGTTACAGAATGCGACCAATATGCGGTCCGCATTCTTGATCTGCGGTCGCAAAATGCACCGCAGATTCACTATGCGATCGCATATCGACCGCATTTTCATCACGATTTTGGGAAACTCTCTGGTACGCTTTGCGGCAAGAATACGGTCCGCATAACAGGTTTGCGGTCGCATTCTTGACCGCATATTTGACACTTTTCTGGAAAACTTTATTCTCTACATTTTTGACACTTAAATCACTACCAAGGGTCCGAACCGCAGCGAGCAAGCTCGCCGCGAAGAATTCTACGCATTCCTAACATATTATTCGGACCATGACACCACAGCTACTAGGTTTTATGCACAAAAATTTTATGGGGCCTTACAATATTATACTGTATTGTTGGCTATTATTGACCTCCTACTTGGATGGTTGTGTACATCTTTGGGCTGTGAGCCAGTTATTGGCATGCCGCGATGATCGTTATTATTGTTTCTATGATATTGATATACTATTTTGCTACCAGTCCTGAGCTATCACTGTCATAATGGCTTTCTAAACTCTGGAATTTCTGATATACTGTTTTCTACTGAAAATGGTAAAAAGAGATTTCAAATACTACTTTTGAGCCTGTGAGGCTGCATTGCATTATAGATGACTGGTAGTGGATCGGGTTGCACGCCGCAGCGTATCATGATATTGTGCTTGGGCTGTAGGAGCCCCTCCGGAGTCTGAAACTCCACAATGAGCACGGGTACCCAAATGGATCGGATGCGCGTCGTAGCGGTCATATTCATGAATTACATTGCATTTAGCTATACCTGTTATGTTGTTAGCTGTTATGCTGTTAGCTGATATTGTTTGTTCGGATATTGTTCATGTTGATACTGATGCAGGGTATTGTGTATAGCTTTACTTAGTGTTATATTGGGTGCTGAAAGTACTTACTTTACTCCTTGCACCTTATGTGCAGATCCAGGTACATCACAACAAACTTGATTTTGTAGCTGCTTGGAGTTGCTTCTGGACAGTTGAGGTAGCTGCTAGCGTCCGCAGAACCTGACTCTCCAGCTTATTCTTATTTCTGCTTTGTCTATTCCGCACTTGTGCACAGTTGTTTACACTATCACACTTTATATATATTCTGGTAGAGGCTCATGACTTGTGACTCCTGGTCTATTGGAAGGTTGTACTGGTTTGGGATGTTTAATCCCGGTGTTTGGATATTTTCATTGTTATACTATCATTGTTTATGCCTAAAACGGGTTAAATGTGAGCTGATAGCTCCGTGTTTCTGT